>JAVHLU010003039.1:0-13788 GCA_036785755.1 Colletotrichum ledebouriae
AATAATATAGACTCCTATATAGAGGCTATAAGATAGGTACTTACCTAGTTAGAAGCTAATAGCCTCTATATAAACCCTAATAAGTATAAATTTTATAAGGAGGAGATTAAATTCCTTAGGTTTATAGCCTTAATAGATAGAGTTACTATAAAATAGAATAGGGTCTAAGTAATAGCTAAGTAGCTAGTACCTATTATAATATAAGAGACTTAATAATTTCTAGGATTTATAGGGTTTTATAGGAGATTTATTAAAAACTACTCTAAAATTTATAGCCTAATTACTAACTAACTTACTAATATAGCTAAGGGATAGCTAGTAATAACTAGGGAGGTACTAGTTACCTTCTATTAGTTCTGCGCTTTATTTATAAAAGTACCTATACTATACTAATTCAATCCTATACTTCTAATTTAAGTCAAAACTAATATATTAGACTTTATAATAAGGGTAATACTAAGCTAGTTAGAAGGGGATATATAGAGATTATTAATATTTATATCTTAGAAGCTTAAAGATATATAATTATAATATAATATACTAGAGGTAGAACTACTAGCTATTAGGGAGGTAGTAATAACATAGTAGTACTACTTGCTTTACTCCTAGTATTATATCTAATTTATTACTAACTACCTAGGTTACTAATACCTTACTAATAAAAAGACGCTTAGTAGCTACTAGGCTTAGCTATTATAAGACCTATTAATATTTAACTTTAAAATTAAATACTAGCTAGGTTACTATAACCTAGCTAATAGTCTATTATAGAGACCTAACTATACCCTAGAGGATATAGAGATTAATAAAGCTAGGGACTTGCTTTAATAAGACTTCTTATAACGTTTTAATAATACTACTATCTAGAGGGTAGGTACTAAGTAGTAACGAGGTATCTAACTACTAAATACCTTATAAAAATAACTTATAACCTCGCTCTAGGAATAAGTTAAGAAGGCCTAATAGAAGGACCCCTTTTATATTAATAAGAAGTAGGAATAGCGAGGTATAAAGTAGTTACTAGATAATATTAATACCCTAAGATACTAGGAAAAGCTATATATCCTAGATAACTATCTACTTTAAAATAGAGTCCTTAGAGCTTTTTATAATAAACTATCTAGAGGTTACTAAGGGGTTATTAAGACGCTAAAGCAAATTAGAAGATTATTCTTCTAGAACGTATAGAAGAGCGATATAAAGGAATATATTAAGACGTATATAACTTATTAATATATAAAGTCGAGATATTACCTCCTATATAGTAAACTCGCACCCCTATTAGTACCTAGCTAGCCCTTCTAATAGATATTAATTAACTTTATTATAAAACTACTACTATTTCTAATAATAATAAATAAGCTATATAATAGTATTCTTATTATTATTAACTAGTTTATAAAATACTCCCTATATATCCCTACTAGGGAGTTACTTACTACTAATAGGTTAGCTATATTACTAACTAAATATATCTTCCTTATATTTAGGCTCCTAGAAGCTATTATATCTAACTAGGGATCGCTATTTACTAGTAACTTCTAGTCTAAAGTATATTACCTATTAGTTATTAAGAGGAAGATTAATAATACTTTTTATCCCTAAACTAATAGCTAAATAGAACGCTAGAACTAGAGTATTAAATACTTTTTAAGGACTTTTTATAATATTAACTAGGATAACTAGGTAATATAGCTCGACCTAGCCTAATTCGTTTATAATAACTCCTACTACGAGGCTACTAAGATATTACCTACTAAGCTACTAATAGGATATTCCCCTTATAGACCTAATAATATTAAACCCTAGTTAAAGGCTTTAGTCCTAGTAATATATAAGAGAGCCTATAGCCTACTTATATAGAGGTTAGCTATTACTAACTTACTCTAGAAGTATAATAAAATATATAATAAGTTCTATAATTAGAGGAGGACTCTTATTATTTTTACTATAGGAGATCTTATATTATTTGTAATAAAAAATATTAGGTAGAAGTAGCCCTCTTATAAGCTTTATAATAAATATCTAGGCTTATCTAGAATCTAATAGGTAATTAATAGAGGATAAGCGTATAAGCTATAGATTAATAAAAAGTACTAAATTTATAATACTTTTATACCTATATAATTAGAACCCTTTTTTAGCTTAGCTATTTGACTATAAGATATCCTAATTAATAATAATAATAATGTCTATATAGTAAACTATATCGTTACCTATAAGGGCCCTAGATATAACTATTAGTACCTTATTAAATAGAAGGGCTATAGCGAACTAGATAATTTATAAGAGCTATAATATAATATATTAACAGACTTATAAAATAATTATAAAGCCTAATTATAAGTAAAAGTATTATAATGGCTATATAACTTAATAAATAACTTAATACGTAATTAGTAATTAGGTAGAAATAGGGTATACTAGCTATATATCTTAATTTACTAGCTTAAAAGCCCCTAATAAGGTAAAAAGAGACTAGAAAAATATCTAAAGGTAATTATATACTACCTAGAGGTTATTAGTAGCTTACTAGGGGCGCTCCTAAAATTTATATTTACTAAGCGCTAGCGCCCTCCTCCCTAAGACTAATTATATCCCCCTTAATATTATTATCTCTTAAATAGATAGATAGGGTAGTAAATAGAGTAATTAGAACCTTATAATACTACTTTAAGTTAGAAATACTAACTAGAGGAGTACTAATAAAGTATTAATAGAGATTAAGTTAACTTATTACCTTATTATAAGCCTTATTTACCTCCTTAATATACTTAGCTTATATATCCTATACCTCTAGCTACTTACTAACTAACTACTCTATCTCTAAGTAATAATAGTAAAGCTCCTTATACTACTTATAGAATAACTTAGTTTACTTCTTAGCCTCTTTAGTAAGGTGCTACTAATACCTAGTTATATCCTCTAAGATAACTACTTAGTAGTTCTCTATCTCTATAGAGATCTTAGCCTCCTTAGCTTTATACTTCTTAAGTATTATAATAGCCTTATTCTTCTTAACTTAGAGAGCTTTCTTAATTATAAGCTAGGTAGTAAGGATCTCCTCCTAAATATAATTAAATACTAGTAGTAAAGCACTAGGGAGGTACTAGGGATCTACCTTATTCTTAATATACTATATTTAAAAGTTAGATATAAAACTAGCCTTATTTATAAAGTATTTAATCTTATTAATAACGCTTATTATATAATAAGTAGCTTATAATAGGTTAGTAGATAAGAAATAGAAAATACTAAGTAAAGCTTATAGTAATATAAGCCTTATTATTACCTATCTTAATATAATACTTATATTTAGTAGAGGTATCTAAGAAATAAATAAATTAGTAATAAATTTAAAACCTAAAACTAATAAAGTATTAGATAAGTATTAAATAAGAACTAGGAGCTTATTATTACTCTTAAAATAGAGAATTAAGCTTATAAGGAGCTTAATATTAAGGAGATCCTCCTTAGGGGGCACCTACCTTACTATAGCTAGGAGGTACTAGTAATAGGGGTACCCCTAGAGTATACCTATAGTAAGGAGGGGAGCTTTACTAATAGTATTAATAGTATTAGTAGTAGAGGATAATATAATAATAAATTTATTATATAATAATTAAAATAAAGTTATTAGTAGGGGAATAGGAGGCTAATAGTAAGTTATTAGTAGTAATAATAATATTATAAATCTAAAGAGATAAGAAGGAGAGATTTTAATAAAGTGAAATTTTAAGAGATATTTATCTATTTTTAACTTAATATTAAAACTAGCTTTTTATATAGCTTAAAGGAGAATAATCTCTAGATTATTATATTATTTAACCTTATTTAACTTTATTATATATAAAGAGGTACTAAGTAGCTACTAGATAATAACTAGGAGCTCCTTATATTATAATAAAAGCCTTCTTTATCCCTATAGAGAGAATACCCTTATTAGACCTATAAAGGGGCTAAAAATATAATAATAAGTAGAGAATATAATAATTTAAAAGGTAAATCTAAAGTAATAAAAACGAGCTTAAATAATAATATATTTTAATATAACCCTATAAAGGAAGGAGTAACCCTTATAAGGGGGCTTAGCTATAACTATTTAAATAACTACTAGGTAGCCCTAGACCTATTAAACGAAGCTATAAGAGTAGTTAGAATAGGGGGATTAGCCCTATTACTAGCTTATTACTCCTCTAAGCTATAAAGTCCCTTAATACTTAGGTATAAAAGCTATAAAAGTATTTAAAGTAGAGAATAGGTACCCTATTACTAATAAAACTACTTCTCTAAGCTACTTAGCTATCTAAGAAAGAGTTATATAACTAGAATGCGGGATATTAAATTCTAGACCTATAGAAACTAAAAGTTATAAAGTCCTATAAGGAGGTACTAAGTACTCTCTAAGTAACTACTAAGTAAATTAATCTAAGAGTAGACTAGTTTAAAGGGGGGGGATTATATTATAAGCTAGGCTAATATTATAGGGAAAAGGGTTTAATAAGCTAAGTAGGGAAGTCTATAGGAGTTAGGAGATATAGGGAGGTATTAGGTAACTACTAGAAAGGGCTAGAACTGATAGGAACTAGAAAGATAATAAATAATATAGCTCTACTTATGAATAGGTAAGAATATTAAGAGTAGGCTCAAACGATACGTAGAATAATTCGTAGATCTAATTAAAAGAGATTATTTAAATTGGGTACTAATTTACTAAGAAAAATACTAAAAAACGAGGTATATAGTTATTAAGGTATTTATTATAATAATATCTATACTATCTTCCTATCTACTACGCTCCTCTCTTCTATACTCTACTTTATAATTTTCTTATAATAAGTCTATATACTAAGGGAGTTTTCTAAAAGTTATATAGCTAAGTCTATCTTATCCTATTCTAATTATCCCCTTAAGACTCTTTATAATATTATAAAGGAGAGTCTTAAAGAATAAATAAAACTATTTTAGAGAAATAATAAATAAACTCTATTTATAGATCTAATCTATTAATAACGTCTTCTAGGTAAGCGATCTTATTATTAAGAAGGTCCCTTAGGTTTAAGTATTTTTTACTATAAGTTATATCTTAATAATAGCCTTATTACCTCTTCCTCTTTATTATACTCCTTATCCTACTCTAATCCTTAGTATAGCTAAAACTACTTACCTTATTATACTAAGTACAAGAAGTTATAATAATACGCTCCCTTAGGTATATTCTACTCGATCTAATCCTACTAGTTAACCCTCTACTAGACGTAGTCTATATAGCTATAATTACGCTTATTTAAAGGACTAGGCCTCTTAGGATATAATAATATATCTATAAGTATAGTTCTTAGGTATTACTTAATAGCTATATTATAACTTAGTATCTATAAGACTTATAACTAAAGCTAATATCTAAGGTATTTAAGCTTATTATCTAGTATTTTAAATAAAATAGACCTAGATAATACTAATAATTTATAAATAGGTTAAGGAATATCTACTATAAGAAATAGTATAATATTATTATTATTTCTAAAGTCTATTATATTATTATCTATAGGTAAAGGAGTAAGAGGGTATAGAGGGAAGAAAGGTGCTTTCTTAAAGTCTTCTTAGCTTAATAGGCTATCTTATAGAGCTATACTACTATTAATAGTTAAGTTATAGAACTCTATAGTAATTATAGATATATATTAAGTAACTAAGGGGATTTTAGAGTTAGAGAATAATACGCTATTACTTAAGGTTATACTACTAAAACGTAGAGATAGCAATCCTTTTTAAATTAGAGCTCTAGCCTATTTAATATATTAGAGGCTTATAAATCTATCCCTCTACTAACCTAAATTAATTATATAGGTATCAATTAATAAGAGCTTTCGGAGTTATAGAGGGGCTCCTATCTTATAATACTACGTATTAAGGTCTTATATAGCCTTAATAAAGCGCTAATTACTATTCTAGTCCTATATAGAGTTATAATAGAAGTAGTAGCTAGTTAATTAGTCTATAAAAATCGCAGCCTAGTAATAATTACTATAGTTTAATAGGAAGAAGGCCCTAGTAATATCCTAGAGATTCTTTACCTCTACTCTTTTAGGCTCTATAGAAGCCTTATTAATTTCTTTCTTAGGTTATTAGGCTAGCTTATAGATTAGAGTATAAATACTATAAGGGTAGCTCTTAATTATAAATATAAAAAGGGCTATAACCTCTAAATTATCTAACTCCTCTTATTTTATTAGCTTCCATTATATATTATAAAGGTCTAATAGATATCTTACTTAGGCTAAAGTTATAATAGGTAACCCTCTTCTATACTAGGTTATTAAGTAATTTATAGATTCTTAGTTTTATTATATATACTATAGGATTACTAGTACGGGCTCGTCTTTATTTAATATAGGGTTCCCTTTAGGTCTTATAGTATTAAATCCTACTAAGGTATTAGTAGGGTTAAATATAATATCTCTTAGGGTAGTAGGGGCTAAGTAAGGCGATATAGATAGTTTTATAAACCTAGGGTAATTAAGATACTTTATAAAGTTAGCTAACTACTATAAGTTATAATCCCTCTTCTACTTCTTATAATTATGCTTTCTTTTTATATTCTAGATATTTAGTTCCTTTAATAATCCTTTCTCTCTATCTAACTCTTTTAGATTAGTAGGAACTATTAGACTAGTTTATAAATTAGTATCTATAGGTACTAGTAGGTTAATATCTATCCTATCTAGAGAGGAAACCTCTAGGTTTATAAATTAAGCGGTATATTTAGCTATTTAATATTTAATATCTTCTTAAGCTATCCTTTTCTTAATATCTTTATCTCTTAGTTTAAATTATTAATTATATAGAATTCTATTAGCCCTTAGTTAAGTCTAGTATCCTTTAGGAGGTATTTTATTAGTAAAAGCCTTTAATAAATAATTAATATAAGCTTAATATCTTATTTTAATAGGCTACTTTAGAAATACTAGGCTTTTAATTTATATAAAGAACCTAAGCTAATTAATAAAGTAGAGACTAGAGGCTTATTATAAAGGGTTTATATATTAAAGTTCTATTAGGTATAGTTATCTTATTAAAACTTGCTTAGCTTTATATCTTAATAAAAAGCTCCTAGTAATAAATATTAAAGTCTATAGTTATCCTTTATTTCCTCTCCTTAACTACTAATTATCATAAAACTAGTTTCTCTTATCTTATAAGTTAATTAGTAGATTTATAATAACTACTTTAGTAGACTTAGGCGCGTATAGATAAATAAGGAGTATATTAGGGGACTTAGCTTTAATTTAGGTAACTATAATATCCCTTATATCTCTATCTTAAAAATTATCTTCTATACTTCTAATTATCTTATAGTAGAGTAGTTAGCTAGGCTTAGTAGGCCTTATAATATAATAAGTAACTACTAATATATCCTTAGTATATATTAGAGTTACTATTTTTAGTATACTAATAGTATTAAATATACTAGTTATAACTTACTATAAGTACGAGGGGCGAATTATCTCCTCTACTACTTCTAAGGTCTTATTCTAATATTTAATAAGGATATATTTTAATAGTATATTAAAAGGGTTTATCTAACTAGGGATATTATCTATCCTAGGTAGAGGGCGTATATTATATTTAATTAGCTAAGGCTAGTAATTAAGCTTATTAGGAGGTCTAAAGCCTAGGATATCTCTATTATTTTATCTCTATACCTAAAACCTACTTATATTTAGTTTATTAGGTATAAGCTTTATAAAAAGTCTAATTTTAAGGATAGGAAGGTTTAAAGATCTTAACTCCTAGATCTATATATTTAACGCTTTATTATTATAAAAGATAACTTTCCTTATTATAATATATTAAGAGAAAGGTTAATTAGGGGAAAGTATAAGTAATTTATAGATTAAAAGGCTAAATAGAAGTAATATTTAAAGAAAAAGAGGAGCTATAATATAGTAGTTAATATTATATAATTAGTAGATAAATTAAGCTTAATAGTAAATAATATATATAAAGGGGAGAGAGAAACTAGAGGGCTTAAAAGGTAAGGAGTATATTTTTATATCTACTAATTATTTTAATAATATAGTAATTTATTAGTAGCTTATAGAAAGAATAATTAACTCTTCTCCCTTACCCTCCTTAGCCTTAATAAAATAAAATAAACTTAGGATAAAAAACCTATAATAAATAGAATAGTAAATTAGGGTAGTTATATATAGGGAAAGAATAAAGGAAATAATAGTTAGTAATAGCTATTAAAACGAGTAGCCTAGTTATAAATTAAGTAAATATCCTCCTCTATTCTCTATTATTAACTTCTCCCCTTATAATAACTACTTTTAACTAGCTATTTTAATCTTTATTTAACCCCTTTATACTTTCTCTCTTATATTTATAAATTATATCTTCTTATTATTGCTAATTATAACTTCCTTATCTTAGGTATTAAAAATACTAATTAAACTCGCCCTTATTATCTCCTATTAGTAGTAACCCTTTAAGTCCTTAGTTCTAATATCCCTATACTTAAAATAAAGAAAAATAATATACCTCTTTTTATCTAGTACTCTAATAACTAACTTTAAGTATTTTTTCCCTTCTTTTTAATATCCTTATACCCTCTACCTAATAATTATAATTCCTAAGTAGCTATAAGCCTTATTTAGCTTTAATTTAATATCCCTAGTAATAAATACTTAGAGGTAGCCTTTATATTATAGATATTCTCTAATAAGACTACTAAGGTAATAAGGCTAGCTTTCTAAAAGGCTTATCTTAATAAATAGGACTTTAAATAAATATTAAAAGTAACTAAGGGGTCTAGAGAATTCTACTATTAAGTCTTTATCTATACCTCTATTACTTTCCTTACTAGCTTATAAGAAATAAAGGTCTTTTAGTATATAGTAACTATATATAGCTTATTTATTTAATCCTAAGGTAATTATAATATAATACCTTATATTTATTATAAAGAGTAGGCCTATATTACTAAGAACCCTGCGTTAGGTATTTATATCTATAAGCTATACTTTAAGTATATCTCTATACTAAGTACTCCTTATACTAACTACTTCTTCTATAAACCTTAAGAGAGTTACTTATATAATAATCTAAATATCTATAAACGCTATAGATATAGAATTAAGTATAATAATAAGGTAAAAAGGAGTAGAGAATTTAATAGTATTAAGGAGATCCTATAGTTCTAAATTCTAGTAGATATTATAGTTATAGCTATAGCTAAGTTTAACTTCTTACTCCTTTATAATAAATACTATTAATAAGCCTAGGAATATTATTCTAAAGCTAGGTTTATATACTCTTATTACCCTTTTATAATAAAGCTACCTCTAGAGTTTAACTTTATAGAAATTATAAACTACTTAGGGCTTTATATTATAAATTAAAGTAGAAAAATAGGGTTTCTAGATATATTTATATAATATATAGGGGGAGAGTAAAAAGGAAAAGAGAATAAGAAGCTAGTTAGGTTTTAATAAGAAATTAAAGCAAATATTATATAAATAGGTTTATAAAGCTAAAGTTAAAGTATATCTAGGTATAAAAATTAATATAATCCTTTTTATAAGTATTCTTCTCTTTCTCTTTAGTAAAAAGTAATTTAATATTAATAATAATCTTTTCTAGGAAAAAGGAGGGGGGTAAGAAAAGTCTACTAATATCCTTACTAGGGGCTAGTAATTATAATTTTAATACCCTCTCTCCTTTTCTCTTCTTTTCTCTTATCTTTAGGTTATTAATTTTATATTTATTTAGTAAGGAAGGGCAGCTTTAGTATTATTACTAGGAGATTAAGGATCTTATACTTTCCTAGGTTTAATTACCTTATTATAACTACTAATAGATATTAAAGTTATCTAAGCTATTATTATATTAAATAGTAATAAGGGGTATACTTTAAATAGGTAGGGAGTTACTAATACTATCTCTTACTCTTATTCCTAAAGTTTAGGAATATTATCCCTAGAATCTTAAACTTTTAAACTAAGAGATAAAAAGAAAAGAAAATTAGAATAAGTCTATAAATTATTAATTAAAATAAGTTATAATAAGAAAAACCTTATATATCCCCTAGATCCTCTATTTTAATATACTCCTTTTCTTTCTCTTTTATTATTTTAGGAATCTTAATAACTAGTTATTATCTAGCTTTTAAAGCCTTAATTACTTCCTCTAAATCCTTTAAATACTATTTTAATTATACTACTAAGTATAATAAATCCTCCTCTTCCTCTTAATTACTTTCCCTAGGTATTATAGGTTTCTCCTCCTCTTCTTTAGGTATATAATTATTATACTCTTTAATACCTAGCGCTAAGAAGACTTTTACTAGGTTTCTTTCTAAATTAGATCTATAAATATCTAAATTACTTAGTTCCTAATACCCTTTAGAAGCTTATATAAATTTATAAAGTCGATTTCTACTAAATATCTTTCTAATACCCTTATTACCTATTAATATTACTAATTAATATAATAGAGCTTTTAGAGCTTATAAAAGTATATAAAAAGAGCCTTACTATTAGTAATTAAGCTTTTTAATAGATAACTTATTAATAGAGCCCTTAATATTAAATACTAGTACTAAATTACCTACCTCTAGCCTCTCCTTCTTTATAGTCCTCTTATATTAACTATTATAGTATTCTATAGTCTTCTTATATTAATTATTAATTATCTTTTTTAGCTTATTTTCTATCCTTATTAAGTTATAGGAAGGCTTATAGATATATTTAAACCTCCTCTTTCTTTATTATTACTAAGTCCTAATTAAGAACCCTCTAGGTTAGTATTAGGGTCTTAATAGGAGTAATAAGCTTAAACCTATATAGTAAGTAGAAAGGGCTAAAGCTAGTTAAAATATAAATACTTAATTAGTTTATAAATAGGGTAATAGGAAGGTATAGCTAAGGGTTAATATCTCTCTATCTTCTAGTTTATTAAGCTCGGAATTACGCCGCAGCCCCTTCGCAAAAAGACTATAATAAATTCACCTAGTTCGCAGGCATAATTCAGGAAACACTATATAGGTATTTTAACCTATACCCTCTACTAGTTAAGGAAAATAATATAGGAACCCTATACGTTCCTACTACTCGCAAGCAAACCCTCTAAATATTATAGAGTCGGACGCGCGCTATACCGGGGCTAATTATATTAGAGCCGAACGGGCTACTAAGGCTCTTATAGCAAAGCTACTATACGAGATAACTCCTTAACCTAAAAGGTCGACCTTCGAGCAAGGTGCTAAAAGTAAAAGCTATTATATAAGATAACTCCTTAACCTAAAAGGTCGACCTTCTAGCAAGGTAAACGCTACTATATAAGAAGTAACTCCTTAACTAAAGAGGTCTTTCCTAAGAGGTTCTTATAGCTAGAAGCATAAGAAGCTCTATTACAAGTAGGGCCTTATACCTCTCCCTCTTCCTTATCCCTTAACTATATTAATACTAGACCCCGCATATAAAAACGCTAAGCCTGCGCGAGGTATACCCTTTAACGCTAATAACGCGCGAGAGCTTACTAGAGAGTTTAGTATTAATATAATTAATAAAACCCGCTCCTTCTTTAACTACTCCGTTATATATAGAGAGCGTATTATTAATATAGCCCTTAAGAGGGCTCTTATTAATACCCCTAGAGGGGATACTTACTATTATATTATAACTAAGTAAGTAGACTTAGTAGTAGAAGCTAGGTAGGTCGTTATATACCCTATAGAGTAGCCCTTCTTCAAGCAGGTCTTCCGCACTATTAAGGTAGAGGTAGCCTAGGCCCCTTAGGGGAATATTAGTAAGTATAGCTTATACTAACTGCTTTAATATAGAGAGAGCGTTACTAATAATAGCATAGTTCTAGCGGATGAAGTGGTAATAGAGGCGGTATTAGCAGCGCGGGTAGTACGCAAGAGGAAAAGTTAATAGTTTTATAGTTTAAATAATTAAAAACCATATTATTATTAATATAAAGTTAAAGATCGTGAGGCTATAGGCACGTATAAGTGCGGCTATAGTTAGGAGAGTTATAATCACGTGACCGAAGGCTATATATTGTTAGGAGGCGCGGAGTTAGAAGGTCTATTGCACTTAAGCAGGTAAAATCACTATGCAGTGGCCAGAGGCTATCTTCTAGTTTATATTAATAATATATAAGTAATTAGCTAATAACTAGTCTTAACTATATTATTAGCCCTTAGGTTATAAGTAGATATTACTTTCCTCTTTATACTATATTTCCTATTAAATTTAATAATAATATCCTTATTCTCTAGTCCTCTATTAATAATAAGTTTGCTATATAGTCTATAATAGTAAATAATCTCTTCCTAGATAAACTTAGCAATCTTAGCTAAAGTTACTCTCTTAAGCTAGTAAGCTTTAGGCTATCTTATTAGTAAATCCCTTATCCTAATAAGGTACTACTTACCTACTCTCTATATATCTAATAATATCCTAGTAAAGGGTAATCCCTTTAGAGAGCTATAGGTCCTTATATTATCTATATATTAAGCTCTCCTCCTTTAGTAATTAGAATAACTTTTTAAAGATTTACTAATCTCTATATATATACTAGCCTAGATATAGTAATTAAATAGTCTTCTAGCTATAGCTTACTTATCTTAGTAACTACTCTCTTTATAAGCCTTTATAATTAGTTTCTTCTATTACTAAGGATTATTAATAACTTATTATAATATTAGCTTTTAATCTATTAGTCTAGTAAAAAGCAAGTAGTTATAAATATAATAATCTAACGCTCTAGTCTTAAAGTTATAATACCTTACTAATTAAATTCCTAGAGAGCGTCTCTATATTATTAAATAATAAGCAATTTATTAAGAGTATACTAAATAAGCCTATAAATTATTAAGAAGTATATCTAGGATATTTATTATATTACTAATAACCTCTATATTTCCTACTAGGACCTCCTCTATATATTACTTATTATTATAATATTAAGCTTAATTAAAGAAGGAACTAGCTTCTATATTTATAAAGACGATCTATAAATTAATTTAAGAGTTAATCTTCCCCTTAGCTTCCTTATTAATAATATTAGAAAGTCCCCGGGGTTTTTATAATAAGCTATTTATTACTATATTCTAAGTATTATAGATATATTATACTTTAAAGTTAAATATTTAAATCTATATAATCTAGTAAATAATAAGGGCTCCTAGGAGGTCTATAGCTACTCTATTAAGTTATATAACTAATATCTAAGTATCTATCTCTAGGATAAAGTATTATCTATATAAATAATTATATACCCTCTTTAAAGCTTTTAAAATACTATATAATTCCTTCTTTATAGCGTTATATAATAGCTCTAGTCCTAACTAAGTACTACTTTTAAAGCGAGAGACTACGCGCTAGTTATTAATAAACTATCCTAAGACTCCGCCCTATCCTATATTACTAGTATTAACTATAAGGTAGATATCTCCTCTTTTAGGGTTATAGTTTATAGTAATAAGGATTAGGGCCCTTATAAGTATTACTTTTAAGGTATTTATAGCTATTTATTACTTCTCCTCCTAGTTAAATAAGATATCCTTCTTAAGTAAGTTAATAAGTAGCTTTATAATAATAGAGTAGTCCTTTACCTGGGATCTATAGAATATTATAATCCTAATAAAAGCCCTTAACTCTATTAAATTAGTATAAGTAGCTTATTTATAGATCTTAACTATCTTCGCTTCCTCTAGATAACGCCTATTAGTACTATAAATATAGCTAATAATTATTACTACTTCCTAGGCTT
>JAVHLU010003040.1:0-13787 GCA_036785755.1 Colletotrichum ledebouriae
ATTATTATAATTATAACTTACCTATTATAATAGTTTAATAACTCTTTAAAAGACTTAGACTCTATAGTAGTAAAAGATGAGTTATTTTCTACTATAAAGTCTAATATCTTAATATAAGCCTCTTCTTTATTAAAATTAGTTATAGTACTATTACGAGGTCTTTTATTACTAAAGAATACCTCTCTAATAGGTACTATATCAGATTCTATAATAACATTGGTATTTATTTTATATAATATATATTATTATAAGAGATATATATTTACTTTTAGAACGGAAGCTTTCTGACTTTTTATTATAAGCTATATTAGGATAAGATTGCTTATAATATCTTGTAAAGTTAGAGCTTTGAAAGCCTTTAACTTTAATAACCTAATCTTTATTACATCTATAATCAATATTAGTATATTATATATATATTAATAAATAGTATTATATACTTACGTAGTATACTTAACTCGCATTTCTCTCTCTTTAGTATAATTAATAAGTAAGAGAGTACGAGTAAAGAAGTTATTTCTAAATATATAGGCGTTAGATTTACTATTAGGCTCTAATTAATAGTCCTCTTTCTTATATAAAGAGTCTATATTATTAGACCTAATAGTACTACTAGTAGGAATATTACTACTAGTAGGAATATTACTACTAGTAGGAATATTACTAGTAGTAGTAGAAATAGAACTAGTAGGATTAGTAGGAGCTTAAGAAGACTTAATAAAAGAATCTATTTTAAATAGATATATTCTTAAGGGCTATACTAATAATATGCTCTCTATATATAGCAGAGTAGTTAATAAAGGAGCGGGTTTTATTAATCGTATCGAGGCTAAACTCTCTAGCGATCCCCTCTATATTATTTATACTAAAGGGCGTGCCTTACCTAGGCTTAGCGTATTTATATATAAGGTCTAGTGCTAATATAATTAAGGATTTATTATAAGTTAGATAAGGATAAGGAAGAGGGAGAGGTATAAGGCCCTACTTATAATAGAGCTTCTTATGCTTTTAGCTATAAGAACTTCTTAGGAAAGACCTCTTTAGTTAAGGAGTTACCTCTTATATAGTAGCGTTTAGAATACCTTTAGTACCTTACTAGAAGGTTAACCTTTTAGGTTAAGGAGTTATCTTATATAATAGCTTTTACTTTTAGTATCTTATTAGAAGGTCGACCTTTTAGGTTAAGGAGTTATCTTATATAGTAGCTTTTACTATTAATACCTTGCTAGAAGGTCGACCTTTTAGGTTATAGAGTTATCTTATATAGTAGCTTTTCTAAGCCACGAGAGCCTTAGTAGCCCGTTTAGCTCTAATATAATTAGCCTTAGTATAGCGCGCATCCGACTTTATATAAGGGTTTACTTATAGGTAATAGGAATATATAGAGTCCTTATATTATTTTCCTTACCTCATAGAGAGTATAGGTTAAAATACCTATATAGTATTTCCTAAATTATACTTATAAACTAGGTAAATTTATTATAGTCTTTTTACAAAGGGGCTGCGGCGTAAGTCCGAACTTAAATAAACATATTCTTATAAAAGAATATAATAAGTAGTAGTAAAAGATATAAGTAATATAGATATATAATATATATATTTATCTCTAGTTTAGTAGAGTATAGAAAAGTAGAATAAGGAGGAGATTACTATTCTTTAACTACTTATCTTAGGTTTCTAGAAGGTTCTATTACTTATTAATATATAACTAAGTATTTATAATACTTACTAATAGGTTAAAGTATGTTAATAATATTAACTTAATATACTTACCTACTATTACTGATTAGAATACTCTAGAATAGTATAGAAAGTAGTAGAAACTACTAGAATATCACGGCGCTGAGTTAGACCTCCCTGAATTTCGGGTCACGTGACTTGCGAGTTATATGACTTGCGGGTTATATAATCACTAAGTAACTCTTTAGCCTTCCGAGGCTATACTAGCCTATAGTTAGACTTTCTCCTTCTCTAACGCAGAATCCACTTAATATAGCGCAATTAAAGTATATTAACTTTCGCCTATTTGCTATTTATAATACTATTCTGCGTTTATCTATTTATTCTCTAGAGACGGAAGTATAATATCTTAACTTACTACTACCCTAACCCTATTAATTAACTAATATAAGTATAGTACCTAACTAAGCGCTAAGCTAATTAATCTATACTAACTAACTAACCTGAAATTAATTAATACCCCCCCTCTACTTTATTATTAATATATTAAATAAGTTATAACTAGCTAGCTATAGTTATAAAGCTATAACTACACTTATGCTTAATACTAGAAAGCTTCTAGAGCCTTATATTAAAACCCTTTAATACTACTATACTACGCTACCTAACTATAATACTCCCTTATATAAGGACTTAAAGGTTTTTAACCTAAATAAACCTATATATAAGCAGCCTATTGAAGGCCTATTTATAAACCTTAATATAGAGGGATATAAGGGCTTAGCCTAGAGCGCTATTACTAAGCTATAGAAGTTCCCCGACCTCCTCGTTATTAACTATAAATACCTAGGTAAGGGCTAGAAGATTACCCTTACCCTTAATAATATAATATAGCTATTTTAGAATAACCCCGATTTAACCCTTACTTAGATTTAAAACTAGCTTATAAAAAAGGCTACTTAAGGTACTAAGTCTTAAGCCTTATATACTAGATATATTACTATTAGTAATAACCTTTATATGCTATATAATATAGCTCTACGCCTAGAATATAAAAATCAAGAGCTCTAGGAGCGCTTAGAGAATACCTATACTACTATTAATAACACTAAGTAATCTACTATACTTAAGCGTTACTAAGAGGAGCGTAATTAGGCCTAATATAACGCTACTATTATTATAGAGGAGCGTAATAAGGTAAGGGATACTAATAAAGCCCTACTTTAGCGTTTTAAATATAATATAACCGCTATACCCCCCCTTATAAGCCCTCCCTCTAGTAATTATAGCGCTACGCTTTAGGCGATCCTTAACTAAATAATATACCTCGAGAGTTAGGTCCGCTCTAGCTCGCCTATATTAACTACTAGCTATAGTAATACCCGCCTTACTAAGATACCCGAAGTCCCTATCTTTATAGGTACTAAGGGTACTAATCCTAAGTACCTAAAGTTTAATACCTAGCTTTTTATATTAAGATACGCCTTAATAATAGGGAGTATTATAATAAATCCTAACGCTTTAAGTATATACTCTTACGCCTTAGAGGAACTACTTATAATATTCTATCCCCTCTCCTCTTAAGTAACCTCCCTTAAATTACTATAGTAGAATAGCTTATTAAAGAACTAAAAGGTAACTTTATAAACCTAGTTTAGTATAACGAGGCCTAGATAAAGCTTAATACCCTTACTATCTTATTTAAAGATATTTAAGTTAAGTAAGTAACTTTTACTAAACTTACTTATAAAGCGGAGCCCTTAGAATCTTAGTAGCGCTAGAAGTTCTATAAGAAGTTACCTACCTCCCTCTAGAATTAGTACTCTATTTATTATATAAATAGCGCCCTTAACTTCTAGGACTATACTACCTAGGTCTATACTATAGCTTATATTATAGTATCTCCTAATACCCGTTTAGCTAACTAAACTACTATACGAGGCCCTACCCTAGCAGCCTGCGCTAAACCTTCTAGTAGAGGGAACCCTTATACTTAAGCCTATACTAACTAAGGCCGTATCCCTAAGGCTTTATATAAGAAGCTCTATAACTAGGGTGCCTACTTTATCTATAGTAATACTAGCTATACCTCGCAGGATTACCCCTATAAGAGGGCTAGAGCTACTATAAGTATTACTAAGCCTATTAAGGCTACTAGTAGTAACCTAGAGCTAGTAGAAAACTAGAGCCCCTAGCAAAAATAGACTCCCTACTAGGGGAGACCTAAAGAGATTAGTAATTAGTAATAATATCTATTAACTTATAATAACTAGTTAGTAGTAAGCTACTAGAGAAAGAGTTAGTCCTAGTTTATAATAGATATAGTATTCGCCTTAAGGCCCTTCTTAATACTAAAGCAAATAGCTACGCTTTTATAAATACTTATATAACCCCCTTATTAAGGGATTTTTACTATACTAAATATAATAAGCTATAGTACCCTATTCTAGCTACTAGTTTTAATAGAGAGCTATTAGATATTATAACTAAGGTATAGATAACTTATATATAAGTAGAGTACTAAGAATTAATATAAATACCCCTACTCTAACTTAATACCAGGAGATATAACCTTATCCTTAGCTACTTATAGTTTAATTACTATAATATTAGTATAGATATACGCTATTAGCGCTTATACTAGCTAAGTAATACCCCTATAGCCCGGGACCTCCCCTGAATAATTATATAAGATACTAAGGACCTCCTCTAACCTATTAAAATTAATATTAAGTATTAACTCGATACTAAACGCTACTAAGCTATATTTAAAGCTAAGGAATAGCTATATAATACCTAGAAAGCTATAGTAAGTAAGATAAAGGCCTCTATAAAAATTCTATAATAAAGTAGTACGCCTAGGGACTTAGGATATAATAATAACTTATAGAAGATAAATATAGTATTAAAGGGAGTATTAACTATAAGTTAGACCTAGCTTATATAGCATTAGAAGCTTAAACCCCTTACCCTTAAGGCCTAGTAAGTAAGGAGAAATCTTACTATAGCGCTTATTAGTACTATAAGGTTCGAGAGGAACCTAAGACGTCCTAATATCGAATTAGGTTCTATATTACTATATAAGCTTAATCTAATAATTATAAATAAGTAAGAGAAAGAAGAAAGAGGTATTAGCTTACTAGAGGTTAATAAAGCTAAAAATTAATAACTAGTTAAGGAGAGACTCCCCCCCTATCTTTAGGGCTAAAGGAATTACTTTAGTAAGATAGCTAGTAACGCCTTACCTCCTTACTACTCTTATAACTACTAGATTAAACTAAAGCTTAGTATAAAAAAGTAGCTAACTTTCTACTTATTATATAAGTAATTCTTACTAGAACTTAAGGCTACCTAATAATATCTCCTTAAGAACCTAAAAAAGAGCTTTATAGTACTAGGTAATACTCTATTTATATCCCTAATACTATATATTTAAAAAGCTAATAGATACTTAAGGTTTTATATTAACTTTAAAAGCTAAACGGATTTATTAAGAAGGATTAGTACCTACTACCCTTAATTAATAAAATGCTAAGTTAAATTAGCTAAGCTAGGTTATTTATAAAGATCGATATCCGCTAGGCGTTTTACTAAATCCGTATTTACTCTAACTTAGAGGACTTAGTAATATTCTATACCTGCTATAGCTCTTATAAGTATAAGCCTCTGCCCTCCGGGCTCTATAATAGCCTAGCGACGTACTAATAGTATATAAATAATATACTTATAGAGTACCTAGACGACTTCTATATAATATATATAGATAATATCCTAGTTTACTTAGAGGACCCCCTCTAGTATAAAGAATATATTAGAAAGGTCCTTAATTAGCTATACTAAGCAGGGCTTTAGGCTAATATTAAGAAGTGCGAATTTAGTATAACTATAACGTGCTACCTTAGGTTTATTATTATAACTAAAGGGATTAGTCCTAACCCTGAGAAGGTTTCTATAGTAAGGGACTAATAGCTACTAACTATAGTACGCAGCGTTTAGTCTTTCTTAGGGTTCTATAACTTCTACTACTAATTTGTTACGAATTATAGGAAGATTACTAGGCTACTTACTAAACTTATAGCTAAAGGCGCCCGATTTAACTTTAATAGTAACTATATAGTAGTATTTATAACGCTAAAAGAGGCCCTAATATTAGCCCCTATCCTATGCTACTAGAAGCCCGAACTACTTACCCGGGTTAAGATAGACGCCTCTAACTTAGTTTACGCTACTACCCTCCTCTAATAATAAACTAATAATAGCCTATAATACCTTATAGCCTATTTCTTAAAAGTAATATTACTAATAGAGATAAACTACCCTATCTATAACTACGAGATAATAGTAATTATTCTAGCGCTAGAAGAGTAGAGGGCTAAACTCTCTATAGCTACCTAGCGTTTCGAGGTTATTATAAACTACTAACTACTACTCTACTTTATAACTAAGCAGCTCCTAAATATCTACTAAGCTTACTAATTAGATATCTTAGCTAGTTTTAACTTCTATATCTAGTACTACCTAGGGCGTAAAAACGTGCTAGCTAACGCCCTCTTATAGAAGAGCGAAGACCTCTAAATATAATAAGCTATCTATAAGTCTAACTATACCTAGGTACTACTACTACCTACTTACCTATCCCTAGAGGTAATAAGTAAACTATACTAACTACTTAAATCCGCTTTAAGTTACCCTATAGTAACTATTAACGCTCTAGAGCTAGAGGATAAGTTAAAAGGTTACCTCCTAGTTAAGTATATCCTCTACTTAAACTATAAACCTAATATACTATCGCTTTAGCTACTAAAAGTACTTATAACTACTAAAAAAGAACGCTAGAGAATATAAGAAGGGCTCCTAACTATAAATAGGAAGCTTATAATACTAGAGGAAGAAGACCTGCGCACGAGGTTAATCTATAAAGCTTATATTTAGAGGCTTATAGCATACCTAGGTTAGAATAAGACTATTAAACTCCTAAGGGAATGCTACTACTAGCCCCGCCTAACTACTAATATTAAGTAGTATATTTATAACTACTATACCTACTACTAAGTATAGAAGCTAAGAGATAAGCCTCTAGGCGAGTTAAGACCCCTGCTAATACTAGACTACCCTTAGGAGTATATTATAATAGATTTTATATCCTACCTACCTAACTATTATAAGTATAATAACGTATTCGTTATAGTATACCGCCTCTTAAAGAAGGTAGTCTCACTCCCCTGCTATAAGACTGTTATAGCGTAGGACCTTATATAGTTATACTATACTTATATCTTTTAGTATATAGGTTTCCCTATTATAATTATATCTAATAGGGGTCCTTAGTTTACTTCTAACTTCTAGAACGAGCTTTATAAGATATATAGTATAACTATATAGTTAAGTATAACAGGTTATACTAAAACTAATAGGTAAATAGAAATTCTTAACTAATACCTAACTTAACGCTTATACCTATAGATAAACTAATTCTAGGATAACTAGAGTAAAATACTCCCCGCTATAGACTTCGCCTAAGTAGTATTACTAAATAAAACTATAGGGCTTATACTATTTAAAATTAAGCGAGGATACCTACTATAAATAAGTTTTAACTAGGACTAATATATATAGAAGCTCTTAATAACTAAGGAAAAGATTAACTAGGGCGATACCTAATAATTAGTATAAAACCTCTATAGTATTTAGGATATTATAAAAGGGAATATAGCTATAGCCTAATAATATTACGCCGGCGCTATAAATCGCTACTACTAACCTAATAACTTAGCTATTAGTAACTCTATTTATATATTAATAGAGGGATAGCGCTAGGAAAACTCTTTAAAGTTATTAATACTATAAGATAGCTTATAGCTAATTAAAACTATAGGGCCTAGGGGGATATAGATACTAGACCTACTAAAGGAATATAACTACTACCCTATATTCTACCTAAGTAAGCTCTAGAAAGCTACTAGTAATCCTCTTCTAAGCTAGTTTAAAACCCTACTACTCCTTATTAAGTTTAATAATAAGTTAGAATACGAGGTTATATATATAACTACTAGCTAGTTATACTAAAGATAGTTATAATATCGCGCTAACTAGAAGGGTTATAACTACGATCCTACTTAGTATAATACTAAGAGTTTTAAGTATACCCCCGCGGCGCTATAGGACTTCTATACTACTAACTTAATAGTAGCGGGACTGCTAAAATACCTTTTAGCTTAGCTCTTAGCTACTACGCGAGACGAGGACCCCGCTACTATAGATAATAATAACGCCCTAGCGTGAATATAGATAGGGAGGATACTACTAGAGGAATACTAGTATAGTAATAGATTAGTTACTATAGATAGTAATACTAGTAAAGGGGGGGTAATATCATAGCGCTAAGTTAGACCTCCCTAAATTTCAGGTTATATAACTTGCGAGTTATATAACTTATAGGTTATATAATTACTAAGCAACTCTTTAGCCTTCTAAGGCTACGCTAGCCTATAGTTAGACTTTCTCCTTCTCTAACGCAGAATCCACTTAATATAGCGCAATTAAAGTATGTTAACCTTCGCCTATTCGCTGTTCGTGACAAGAATATAGTATTAGTAATACTTACTAATAGTTTAAAGTATATTAATAATATTAGCTTAATATACTTAGCTACTATTACTAATTAGAATACTCTAGAATACTATAGAATGTAGTAGAAACTACTAGAATATAGTATTAGTAATACTTACTAATAGTTTAAAGTATATTAATAATACTAACTTAATATATCTACTTACTATTACTAATTAGAATATTCTACAATAGTATAGAAAGTAGTAGAAACTACTACAATTTAGTATTAGTTTTACTTATTACTAACTTAAAGTATATAAATAATATTACCTTAGTTTATTAATCCATATTTCTAATTAAGAAGTAATAGAATATTCTAGAAAGATACTTAAAGTATATAAACCTAACTTACTTTCTCTTTACTTCCTAAGCTTTAATATTTTCCTAACTACTTTAATTAATATTATTAATATGTATATATATATATTTAAAAGCCTTTTTTATACTTACTATTAATATTATATTTAAAACTATAAAGCTAAGGTAAGTTGTTTTCTTTTTTATTACTTTATTAATTTATACTAATATATAAAATAATAGATATATATAACTAAAACCTCTATACGGGTAGTATTAAGGCAACTATAAGTCCTTAATATTAGTCTTATAATGCAACTATTAGCCATTATAAGCAAAAGGCCTGTGTGAAAGTTAAAGATTAATTATTATACTAATTAACTTTAATAAATACCACATATACTTATATATATATATATATATATTAAGAGCCCTTTTTATACTTACTATTATCTTTACTTTTAAAACTATAAAATTAAAGTAAGTTATATTCTTTTTTATTATTTTATTAATTCATATTAAAACTTCAAATAATAGATATATATATATATATATATATAACTAAAAGCTATATATAAGTAATATTAAGATAAGTATTAAGTTCGGAATTACGCCGCAGCCCCTTTGCAAAAGGACTATAATAAATTTACCTAGTTCGTAGGTATAATTTAGGAAATACTATATAGGTATTTTAACCTATACCCTCTACTAGTTAAGGAAAATAATATAAGAACCCTATACGTTCCTATTACTTATAAGTAAACCCTCGTATAAAGTTAGACGCGCGCTATACTAGGGCTAATTATATTAGAGCTAAACGGGCTACTAAGGCTCTTATAGCCTACAAACGCCCTTACTAAACTTTCTAGTAAGGTAAAAGCTACTATATAAGATAACTTCTTAACCTAAAAGGTTAACCTTCTAGTAAGGTATTAAAAATAAATACTACTATATAAGAAGTAACTCCTTAACTAAAGAGGTCTTTCCTAAGAGGTTCTTATAGCTAGAAGTATAAGAAGCTCTACTACTATAAGCAGGGCTTTATACCTCTCCCTCTTCCTTATCCCTATAACTTATAATAAATCCTTAACTATATTAGCACTAGACCCTATATATAAAAACGCTAAGCCTGCGCAAGGTATGCCCTTTAATACTAATAACGCGCGAGAGCTTACTAGAGAGTTTAGTATTAATATAATTAATAAAACCTGCCCCTTCTTTAACTACTCTATTATATATAGAGAGTATATTATTAATATAGCCCTTAAGAGGGCTCTTATTAATACCCCTAGAGGGGATACTTATTATTATATTATAGCTAAGTAAGTAGATTTAGTAATAGAAGCTAAGCGGGTTATTATTAGAAAGGGCTAGAACCAATAGGAACTAGAAAGACAACAAATAACATAGCTCTACCTATAAACGGGTAAGAATATTAAGAGTAGGCTTAAAAGATATATAGAATAATTCGCAGATCTAATTAAAAGAGATTATCCCCCTTAGGCGCTAATTCGCTAAGAAATTACTAAAAAACGAGGTATAGGGTTATTAAGGTACTAGTAGTAATAATAATAATACTATCCTCCCCTCTACTATGCTCCTCTCCTCTACGCTCTACTCTATAGTCTCCTTATAATAAGTCCGTGCGCTAAGGGAGTTTTCTAAAAGTTATATAGCTAAGTCTATCCTATCCTATCCTAATTATCCCCTCGAGACTTTTTATAATATTATAAAAGAGAGTCTTAAAAAATAAATAAAACTACTTTATAAAAATAATAAATAAACTCTATTTATAGATCTAATCTATTAATAACGTCTTCTAGGTAGGTAATCTTATTATTAAGAAGGTCCCTTAGGTTTAACTATTTTCTACTATAGGTTATATTTTAATAATAGCCTTATTACCTCTTCTTTTTTATTATACTCCTTATCCTACTCTAATCCTTAGTATAGCTAAAACTAGCTACCTTATTATACTAAGCGCGAGAAGTTATAATAATACGCTCCCTTAGGCGTATTCTACTCGATCTATTCCTATTAGTTAACCCTCTACTAGATATAGTCTATATAGCTATAGTTATGCTTATTTAAAGGACTAAGCCTCTTAGGATATAATAATATATCTATAAATATAGTTCTTAGGCGTAGCTTAATAGTTATACTACGACTTAGCGTCTATAAGACTTATAATTAAAGCTAATATTTAAGATATTTAAGCTTATTATCTAGTATTTTAGATAAAGCGGACCTAGATAATATTAATAATTTATAAATAGGTCGAGGAATATCTACTATAGGAGATAGCGTGACGTTATTATTATTTCTAAAGTCTATTACGTTATTATTTATAGGTAAAGGAGTAAGAGGGCGTAAAAGGAAGAAAGGTATTTTCTTAAAATCTTCTTAGCTTAATAGGGTATCTCGTAGAGCTATATTACTATTAATAGTTAAGTTATAGAACTCTATAGTAATTATAGATATATATTAAGTAACTAAGGGGATTTCAGAGTTAGAGAATAATATACTATTACTTAAGGTTATACTACTAAAACGTAGAGATAGTAATCCTTCTTAAATTAGAGCTCTAGCCTATTTAATATATTAGAGACTATATATAAATCTATTCCTCTACTAGACTAAATTAACTATATAGGTATTAATTAATAGGAGCTTTTAGAGTTATAGAGGGGCTCCTATCTTATAATACTATATATTAAGGTCTTATATAGCCTTAACGAAGCGCTAATTACTATTCTAGTCCTATATAGAGTTATAATAGAAGTAGTAGCTAGTCGACTAATTTATAAAAATCGCAGCCTAGTAATAATTACTATAATTTAGTAGAAAAAAGGCCCTAGTAGTATCCTAGAGATTCTTTACCTCTTCTCTTTTAAGCTCTATAGAAGCCTTATTAATTTCTTTCCTAGGTTACTAGGCTAGCTTATAGATTAGAGTATAGATACTACGAGGGTAGCCCTTAATTATAAATATAAAAAGGGCTATAACCTCTAAATTATTTAACTCCTCTTCTCTTATTAGCTTCCCTTATATATTATAAAGGTCTAATAAATATTCTACTTAGGCTAAAGTTATAATAGATAACCCTCTATTATACTAGGTTATTAAGTAATTTATAGATTCTTAGTTCTATTATATATACTATAGGACTACTAGTATAGGCTTATCTTTATTTAATATAGGGTTCCCTTTAGGTCTTATAGTATTAAATCCTACTAAGGTATTAATAGGGCTAAATATAATATCTCTCAGGGTAGTAGGGGCTAAGTAGGGTAATATAGATAGTTTTATAGACCTAGGGCGGTTAAGATACTTTATAAAGTTAGCTAGTTACTATAAGTTATAATCCCTCTTCTACTTCTTATAATTATTCCTTCTTTCTACGTTCTAGATATTTAGTTCCTTTAATAATCCTTCCTCTCTATCTAACTCTTCTAGATTAGTAGGAACTATTAGACTAGTCTATAAATTAGTATTTATAAGTACTAGTAGGTTAATATCTATCCTATCTAGAGAGGAAACCTCTAGGTTTATAAATTAAGGGGTATATTTAGCTATTTAACGTTTAATATCCTCTTAAGCTATTCTTTTTCTAATATCTTTATCTCTCTATTTAAAGTATTAATCGCGCGGAATTCTATCTACCCTTAGTTAGGTCTAGATTCCTTTAGGAGGTATTTTATTAGTAGAAGCCTTTAATAAATAATTAATCTAAGCTTAATACCTTATCTTAATAGGCTACTTTAGAGGTATTAGGCTTCTAATATATATAAAGGACCTAAGCTAATTAATAAAGTAGAGACTAGAGGCTTATAGTAGGGGGTCTATATATTAAAGTTCTACTAGGTATAGTTATCTTATTAAAACTTCCTTAGCTTTACGTCTTAGTAGAAAGCTCCTAGTAATAAATATTAGAGTTTATAGTTATCCTTTAGCTCCTCTCCTTAACTACTAATTATTATAAAACTAGTTTCTCCCGTCTTATAAGTTAATTACTAGACCTATAATAACTACCTTAGTAGACTTAGGCGCTTATAGATAAATAAGGAGTATATTAGGGGACTCGGCTTTAATTTAAGTAACTATAATATCCCTTATATCTCTATCTTTAAAATTATCTTCTATACCTCTAATTATCTTATAGTAGAGCGGTTAGCTAGGCTTAGTAGGCCTTATAATATAGCGATTAACTACTAAAATATCCTTAGTATATATTAGAGTTACTATTTTAAGTGCGCTAATAGTATTAAATATACTAGCTATAACTCGCTATAAGTATAAGGGGCGAATCGTCTCCTCTACTACTTCTAAGGTCTTATTCTAATATTTAATAAGGATATATTTCAATACTATATTAAAAGGGTCTATCTAACTAGGGATATTATCTATCCTAGGCAGAGGGCGCGTACTATATTTAATTAGCTAAAGCTAGTAACTAAGCTTATTAGGAGGTCTAAAGCCTAGGATATCTCTATTATTTTATCCCTATACCTAAAACCTACTTATACTTAGTTTATTAGGCATAGGTTTTATTAAAAGTCTAATTTTAAGGATAGGAAGGTTTAAAGATCTTAACTCCTAGATCTATACGTCTAATACTTTATTATTATAAAAGATAACTTTCCCTATTATAATATATTAGGAGAAAAGTTAATAAGGGGAAAGTATAAGTAATTTATAGACTAAAGAGCTAAATAGAAGTAATATTTAAAAAAAAAGGAGGAGCTATAACGTAATAGTTAATATTATATAGTTAGTAGATAAATTAAGTTTAAAAGCAAATAATATATATAAAGGAGAGAGAGAAACTAGAGGGCTTAAAGGGTAAGGAGTGCGTTTTTATATCTACTAATTGCTTTAATAATATAGTAATTTATTAGTAGCCTATAGAAGGAATAATTAACTCTCCTCCCTTACCCTCCTTAGCCTTAATAAAGTAAAACGAACTTAGGATAAAAAACCTATAATAAATAAAATAGTAAATTAGGGTAGTTATATATAGGGAAAGAATAAAGGAAATAATAGTTAGTAGTAGCTATTAAAATAAGTAGCTTAGTTATAAATTAAATAAATATTCTCCTCTATCCTCTATTATTAACTTCTCCCCCCTCTAATAACTACTTTTAGCTAGCTACTTTAATCTTTATTTAATCCCTCTATATATTCTCTCTTATATCTAC
>JAVHLU010003041.1:0-13739 GCA_036785755.1 Colletotrichum ledebouriae
ACTATTAGAAAGGGCTAGAACTAATAGGAACTAGAAAGATAATAAATAATATAGCTCTACTTATAAATAGGTAAGAATATTAAGAGTAGGCTTAAAAGATATATAGAATAATTCGTAGATCTAATTATAAGAGATACTCCCTATTAAGCATAGATTCGCTAAGAAATTACTAAAAAACGAGGTATAGGGTTATTAAGGTACTAATAATAATAATAGTAATACTAATACTATCCTCGCCTCCGCTACGCTCCTCTCCTCCACGCTCTACTCCATAGTCTCCCTATACGGGTCCGTGCGCTAAGGGAGTTTTCCGAAAGTTGCGCAGCTAAGTCTATCCTATCCTATCCCAATATCTAATTATAACTAGAAGTTCTTATTAACGTTTTAGACTATACTATAGGCCGAATTATATACTAAATTAAGATTCTTAATAGTATATTATCCTTAAACTAATAGTATTTTAAAACATAAGAACTAAACTATCGAACTAGTTATTCGTTACTTTCTTAACCTCGTTAATAATAACTAAGTAATATTACTACTAAGCCTTTAATATAACCTTAATAACGCCTACTTATAAGTTATTATTTATTTACTAAACTAAATCCTATATAGTAGGAATACTAATAACGCGTTAAATATCTTAAGTAATACTAATCCTAAAATAAACTACGAAATCTTCTAGGAGGAAGCGAAAATTTTAATTATAATAGCTTAGCTATATATAAAGAAATAGTATAATAAGAAATATTATTTTTTTACCTTTAAGCTAGGTAACTAAGTATACCTTAAGATAGGATTAGGATATTATTTACTAGGATAGCTAAACCTAAAGTATAGCTACTAGTATATTCTATTTAAGGTCCTTAAACGTATTAGTAAGTTAGTATACCTCCTCGATATTCTATTTAATATAAATATTTATTTAGTTATATCTATTATCTAGCTTATATTAGTACTAGCCCCTAGTAGTAACCTATTTAACTATTAAAATAACTACTTAGGTCTAGTTAGTATTAAGGAAGATAATAATATCTATTAGCTTAAAGTATATAAGTATTTTAACATTAAAAGCATTCTTAAGAAGTAAACCCTTATATAAGGAAAAGTATAATATTTAGTTAAATAGAAAGGTTACTTACTAATATATACTATTTAAATAGATAAAGATATTATAAATATAGATAAACTTATTACTATATTTAAAAATAAGGAATAAGAGATAGAATAGCTCTATAGATAAGTATAAGCTTAAAGACCTATCTAATAGAGCGTTAAACTAGTATTAGAGCTTAGTAAAAAACTACTAAGGCGCTTAAGAAGAAGGCCTTATAAGAACCTAGTAGAATAATATAATATATATTATAAATAAGGAATATACTACTTAAAGCGCCTTAAATAGATAAGTAGATTATAAAGAGTATTATAACTAAGGCCTTATTATAAAATAAAGATATTTAGCGCGCTTAGTATATCTAAGGACTTTACCCTAATAATAGCGATATTTATATCTATTCTATTAGTAAAGATAACTATATCTATCGCACCTTCCCTCTTAAACTCCTTCTACCCTTAGCACTATAAGGACCTTTATAAATATAACTACCCTCCTTACTAGAAAGTTAATCCCTACTCTTATTTAATTAATAAGAAAAATCAGCGCTTAAGTATATATATATAAAACAAATTTATATTACTAAGTAACCCTACTAGTTATTATTACTACCTTTACTTACTTAGTATTAAGCGTATTTTTCCCTCTATATATATATTTTATAGAAGAGCGCTAACGCTTTTAACCCCGTTACTTTACTATTATTATACTTATATATCTCCTTTTATTACTATTAACCTCTTCTAGGTATTAAGGAACCTTACTAACGCTCTATATTATTACACGCTTAGCGCTCCTAGAGTAACCTATATTATATATACCTAGGTATTGCTTTACTATAAATAGATAATACTCTAAACGTAAAGACGCTAAGTATATTACTCTTAACTATATTCGCTACTACCTACCTAATATTAAGATCCCTTATAATAAGCTTAGATATTATATTTATAACTAAGAAATCTTTAAGCGCGCCCTTAACTAAGAGATATAATATTATAGAACTAGTTATAATATTTCTAATACCCTATTTATTATCTACCTAGGTACTAATACTTATCTAGTTACTTAATTACTATTTATAAATAGAATTAAGTTCTATTACTAATTTCCTAATACTATCTTAAACCTTAAGTAGCTATCCCTCTATAATATTATATAAAACTCCCTTAAATATAATCTATATTATACTACTAATATCGCTAGCTTACTTATTTTTATTAATCTTAGAGAGGCCTTAAGCAGAGATAGTAAACCTATTACTACTAAATGTAATTAAGCTAATAAACCTATTAACGCTACTTAGCTTAAATAATCCCTTAACGCTAGCTAACTTAACTAAGCTACTAACGCTACTAAATATACTAAACCTTAACTATTAAATAATATTACTATAACTAGTATTAAATTAACTCCCGTTACTTAGAATAAAACTAATAAGATAGCTACTACTAAGAAGTAAGCTACTAGTATTAGCACCCCTAATATAATAAATACTATTAAAGCGATCGAGGGAATATAAGCCTATAGTAAACGTATTAGCTATATCTCTATACTACTTAATAGATATAAGGAAACCTAGATTACCCTAACTATAGCGCTCTTTAAGGGTTATATTACTAATGCTAGCGCTATTACTCTTAACTTAGGCTAATTTATTAAATTAGCTATTAATAAGTTTAAGTTTATTATAGTAACTATCCCCTAGGGACTAACGCAAGAGAGCCTAGGCTTCCTTAGCCCTAAATAATACCTTATTACTAAGTTATCTACTAAGTATATAATATTAGCTATAAGCCTAGATAATCGCCCTAATAATAACCCTTCCTCTAATATTAGCCCTTTTAACGCTATTAATATGCCTAGCGCTACTAAGATACCTAATACTACCTCTAGTATTAAGAAGATTATTATTATAGACTGGTAATCCTATACTTACGTCACTAGCCTTTAGCGCCTTACCTATTCCTATATAAAATTCCTAACTACTTAGGAGGTAATTAATATATACCTTTAGCGCCTCTACTTCTTTAATATAACTAACCTTATTACTACTTACTATACTAAACGCCTTACCCTATATAACCTTATCTAGAATAGCTTAATTATCCTTAGTTTATATATATATATCTACGCCCTTAACTTATTTATAACTAAACGAATTATAAGTAACCCGGAGTTTAGCGCTATATTGCTATTCTTTATTATTAAGTAAATACTATAATACGAGTTTCTATAAGAGTATAGCTATAGGCCTAAACTAGGAAGGGCTAGAATACTAAAACGTAGGTATGCGAAGTTATATTAAACTATTGCTTAACCTTCTAAGTCTCTAGCTTATAGAGCTTTCTTAAGGGTATATATACTTACTACTAATTCGCTAACGTTTTACTAATAACGTGGCTCTATACCCTATACCTACTATTATTCCTTATAATTACCCCCCCCTCTAAAGCCTTAGTCCCTAAGGTATACTAGTAGGGTAATATAGCTCTATGTCGTTATAGATATTATTACTAACTATAGGGTAGCGTCTCTATACCTTTATTATATTATTTACTCTCGCCCTCTACGCTAGATCTAGGTAGTTATAGCGAATAACGTATTTTCGTTTTCCTAGCGTATTATAAGTATTTTTAAATTTTAATTATTACTATTATTTTTTAATTAGTTACTAATAGTTATATAACTATTTAGTAATATATAACTAGTAATTACTTAGCTTTATTACTTAGCGACTTAAAATATAAAAGGGCGTTTTCTTTTTAAAGTCTCTAACTTAGTTAGAATTTCTCCTCTTTATAATCTTTTTTAATCTAATTACTTCTCCTATTTTAGCGCTTATTTCATAAGCTTTTATTATAATTATTAAGTCTTTCTCCCTTTTTCTTTTTTCTCTTCTAATCTTACTTATCTCCCTTTCTAGCCTCTTATTAACTACTCTCTATAATATCTTATATTATATATATAGGCGTAGTTCTTATAAAATACCTCTATAATCCTAAGATTCTTTCTAGTAATCTTACTAGTAATACTAATAGTAGCTATCCTTACCTTAGCTATTTTTATAAAATATATTAGGATATTATCTACTTTTACTATATATATAGTAAGTATATATAGAAGTATATTTATTATAACTTCGATAAGAAGAAATATGCTATTATAAGTCTCTACTAATTTACTAATAGGTTAATATATCTTAACGTTTTATAGGTCCCTTAGGAGTTTTAGGGTATAGCTTAAATAACTTAGAATATATTCTACTAGATCTAGATTAAGTAGCGCGATAGTATCCTAACCCCTCTTTATTATTATTATATTCTAGCTAGGCTTAGTAACTATTTAGTAATATAGAAGCGTATTATTAAGCTTATTTATAATCTTATTACTAGTAGTAGTAGCTATAATATAGAGTAGCTTTAGCTCTAGGAGCTCGCCTCTATCTATAAGTACCTCGCGCTTAATATCCTAGTTTATATAAGCTATTACTCGCTATTCCCTTGCTAATTATATCCTACTAAGTATTAGTCTTTAGGTTAGTACCCTTTATAATAGTATTAATATTCTTTAGCGCTTAAACGCTACCTAGCTACTATATATTTATAATAATAGTCCTATTAACTACCTCTATAATAAGATCGACTACCTACTTAACGACCCTTTAATAAAGCTAGTCCCTATACGCGCTTATAAGTATTATATCGCCTTTTTCCCTAGGTCTTATAAGGAGCTTTAAGAAAACCTCGCTAAGTATATTACTAATAATATCCCCTCTTATTTTATTACTATTACTAGTACTCGCCCTATCTCCCGCGCTTCTTACCTCTAAACCCCTACTAAATATAGCTAAAGTAGTAGTAAAGAGTTTATAAAGAAGACTAAGAGAGCTAAGGTTATTATTACTATTTCTAATAGTAATAGTTCTAGTAGTAAGTTAGGTAGTAGCGCTAGTAGCGAGTTGGCTAGTAGTTAGCCTATAGATAGTAATAATAAGGATACTAATAGCGCTAGTTTAGCGACTAGTTACTATAGCAGTTATAATAGTACTACTCGTAGTTATAATAGTTATAATAGTCGCCCCCGTAGCTATCCTAAGAAATTAATAACTAATTAGATAGTTAGCTCTTTTCCCCTTTTATAGGATAATACCCCTTTTTATTATAATATTAGTAATAATTCGCTACTTAATTTAATTAATATTTTACTTCTAATTTAATTTATATTTTATAGTCTCGTGGTCTATAATTACTAACCTATTATAATAGTTTTACTAACTAGTTATCCTACTTATTATAAGCCCTCTTATATTATCTATTAAACTTATAAATAGCCTCTTACGCGTTCGCTAAGTTCTCTATAGGCTCTTATATATTATATTCTATAAGCTATCCTACTTACTTAACTAAGTACTATGTATTATTACTAACGCCTTGCTATATAACGATCTCTTCTACCTCCTATTCTTCTAGCTTATCCTTAAGCTCTAGGTATATAAGTAAGCCCTCGCTATTTACTTAGTAATTATTCTATAGCTCTAGTAAGGTAACTAAGAATATATTATATATTCTTTAATACTATAGTAATAGATAAACTCTATATACTTATATACTAACTAGTTCTATAATAGCTACTTATTTAAACCTAGGTAGTAGTTTTTTATTCTTAAACTAGAAGTTCTTTATTAATAGCCTAATAACTTATTCCTAATAATAGGTTTACTCCTTATACCTCGTATTATAATACTTAGCTTACGCCTTAGTAGCCTTCTACTACTATTCCTAGGCCTTCTTATAAAGCCTTGAAATATATTTAATTCGCTCCCTGATACCCTATACTATAACCCTATTTATAGAGGTTATATATTCTATATAATATAGGTAGTAGCTATATAAGGCTTCTATTAGTAAGTAGCTAGTAGTGCTATAGCAATTATTATTATATATGAACTTAGCCTCGGGTAACTAAATAGCATATTCTCATAGCGAGTTACTAGTATATACTTATAAGTACTTTTCTAATATCTAGTACGTCCTTTTAGACTACTTATTAGTCTAGGGGTAATATATAGTAGAGAGGTAGCGCTTAATAGCCCTCTCTCTTATAAATTCCTCCTAAAATTAGCTAGTAAGGAGCTTATTTAAGTTACTAATAATACCCTCTAGGGTATTAAAATAGTACTTAACTTATTTATAAATAATCTACGCTAACCTAGTAGCTATTAGCTACTTCGTTAATAGGATAAATATAGTAAACTTAGTTATCTAGTATATAATAATAAGAACTACGTTATACTCCCTACCTTTATACTAATAGCTTAGTATTAGTCTAGTAAGAAAGTCTATACTAATTTCCTAAAACGGGTACGCTAGTAGGGGTAGTAGGTATAACTTTCTATAGGGCTTATACCTCGGAATATAGATCCCTTAGTATATATAGCACCCTATAATATAATTATATATATCTATAGCTAAGTTTAGCTAATAGAACTTCCTCGAGATTAACTTAGTAGTCTTATTTACCCTTATATAACCCGCCCTGCGGTTATTATAGTATTAGTAGAGGATTTCGAGTCTTAGGGACCTCTCCTATAGTATCTCTAACCTTCCCTTATAGAATAAGGTTCTATAGCTATTAATTATATAGCCCCTATAATTACTAGCTAATCCGCATACCCTCTCTAATTAGGTCTAGTAGTATAAGTCGTTAGCTTATAGTTTATAAATAAGACTTTCTATCGCTTTAGAGGGTTACTAACTATACGCCGTTTTACCTATTATAAGCTCTCTTATAACTTAGCGTAGGATATACTACTATATTATAATAACCCTAGCTCTAAGCAAGTCCTCTAGGTTAATAACCTCTTGCTATTATAAGCTACGCCTAGCTTAAGCCTACCTAGGCTTCTGCCTAGGTTCACCGCCTTAAGGAGCTACCTAGGGCCTACCTGGGGCCTACCTAGTTATTCCCTATAGACTAGCGAAATCTCTACTAGAGAGGAAAACTTCCCCTTTTTCCTTTTTAGCTTAAATAAATAGTATTATAGCAACCTTATATTAAATAAACTTAGGTCTAACCCCTTATATATTTAAGCTTATTACTATAATAATAATAATAAGTCGAGCGCTACTCCCTATTAATTAGTAAGATAGTTAATAGTAGTACGGCTAAAACTTAAGATAAGCTATTATAAGCTAATTTAGTAGTAGTAATAGAGTCCCTCTAGTAATAGTTATAATAGGTTAAGTAGGGGAATAGCTAATATATAGCTATGCAGACCCCTATAAGTATTACTAGTAAGATATTAGTAATACCTAGTATAATATACTAGAAGCTACTACCCCTACCCCTAAAGTTTTTAAGTAAGTAGAAGGAATATACTACCTAGGTATAGTAAATAAGGTATAAGATTACTATAGATAGGGCGTTCTATACTATAGATATAGAGGTATAGTAACTTATTAACTCTTATTTAAATACTATAGCTTAGTAAGTAGTCTCTACTTTTTATAGAGCTAGGGGGGGCAGGGGGAAATATAACCCTAAGGATTTTATAGCTTACCTAGACTAGATATATAAGGACTTAAATATCTAGTTATAAGCTATAGCTTAATTATAAACCCTCTAGTAAAAAGAGAACGAATCCCTAGTAACTTTCCTCTTAAGATTTAAGTAGATACTAGCTAATATAGATAGTATAAACTAGCCTAGCTAAGTCTAGATCTTACTTCTAGAGGCCCCCTTTACCCCTAGGCTAAGGGATTAGCTAATTACTATTAACTTACTAGCTAATTATAATAGCTAGCTCTTAAAGGTCTAGAGTATTATATAGAAAGTAAAATACTAGAAGGTTACTAGTAACTACTTAATAACCTACTAGAGACCTACTACTAAGAATACTAAGGGGGATATCTATATAACTAGAGTAATATATATCTTATAAGTTAAAGAAGTAAAACGCTATAACTACTAAAACTCTAGATCCTCCTTAGGTACCTCCCTAGTATAATACTAATAACCTTAGAAGGGTATAAGGGACCCCTATACTTATTATACTTATAGAGCTAGAGGTTATATTACCTAGCGCTACCTTAGTAAGGAGGACTAGCTACCTAGGGTTATAAAAGTAAAGACCTTAAAAGAAGAAATAATATATTACGAGGTTATAAATAACTACTAGGTAGTAACTAACTCCTTAGAAGAAGATAAGGAGTTAGGAAAAGACTAACTCTAGAGCGAAATTAGGCTCTAGAGCTTACTAAGGAAGAAATATTAAGTTAGGAAAAATATAAAGAAGAATAACTAGCTAATAATAAGCTTATTATTATTTAAGTTAGAGTTAATAGAGGATATCTAGCTTACGCCCTAGTAAATACTAAGAGTAATACTTATATAATAATTAACCTTTCCCTAGCCTAATACCTCTACTTTTTATATATTAAGAAGAGATACTAACCTATAAGAGGGTATATACTTAGTAGATTATTACTAAGTAACGCGCTAGGTATAGTAGTATTTAACTTAGAAATAAGTAGCTATACCTAGCGTATCTTTATATATATAATTAATAGCTTAAACCCTAATATCCTCTTAGGGCGCCTTTAGATAGAATAAAGCTAAGTTATTTATAATACTATAGCTTACTAAGTATATTATAAGAAGGGATAAATTAGGCTATACCTAAAGGATTAAGAAGAAACTCCCCTTATAAAGGAAATAAGGGCTATAAGGTTCCTTAATATACCCTCGTTCTTTATAATCTACTAATACCTAGTAAGATAATAGGGTAAGTACTAGGAGGGTACTAAAGAGGTATTAGTATAAACTATTAGCTTATCTAATATTAAGAAAGCTTTAAACCTAAGACTAAAGGAGGATTAATAATACTATTTACTAAACTAGGTTTTAAGGGAGTTTCCTAACCTATTTAACCCTAATAAGGCTTACTTATTACCCCCTAGGTAACTAGGGGTAGACTACTAGATTAACCTTATACTAAGACTAAATAGGAGGGAGCTACTACTCCCCTAGGGCCCCCTCTATAGTATATTAAGAGAAGAGCTACTAGTATTAAAGAAGACCCTATAAGACCTCCTAGATAAGGGGTTTATTAAGGCTAGTAGCTTACTTATTAGGGTATTAGTACTCTTTATAAGGAAGCCTAGTAGGGGAATTCGCTTCTATATTAACTATAAGGCCTTTAATATAATTATAAAAAAAGGCTACTACCCTCTCCTATTAATCTCTAAGACGCTATACTAAGTAAATATAGCTAAATAATATACTAAGCTAGATATAGTAATAGCTTTTTATAAGTTAAGGGTAATAGAGGAGTACTAGGAGAGAACTATATTCTATATCTAGTATAGGTTATTTAAGTAAGTAATTTACTATAAGGAATAATAGCGGGTGCAGGATGCAGAGCTAACGCTATTAGTAAAACATCAGCGAATTAGTAGCAAATATATACCCCCTTAAGAAAACTCTATAAGCTAGAGACTTAGAAGGTTAAGTAATAGTCTAATATAACTACGCATACCTACGTTTTAGTATTCTAGCCTTTCCTAGTTTAGGCCTATAGCTATACTCTTATAACTCTATTACTTCTATCTCGATTCGAGAAACTAGCGCTAGTTAGAATATCTAAAATAAACTAGCGATAGTATACTAATATATTAGTAATAAATAAATTAGTAATAGAGTTTAACTATAATAAACTCTAGGCTAGGTATATAGAATACGACTAATAGGGCTTTAGCTAATACGATATAGGTTGCTCGCTAAGCCCTAAGATATAGAGAATATAGTATAAACGCTACGCTAGGGGGTTAGATAATCCTTATAATAAAATAGTAGGAGAGGCTACCCTAAGGAGGCAGGCTAGGTCTTAGGTAATACTAGAACTAGTAGAGCGACTTTTACTTAGTAAATAAATAGTAAGTAGTAGCTAATAGGGTACCCCGCCTAAGACCCCCTAAGAAGCTAGCGTTTTAGGCGTCCTTACTTAAGTAATAAGACTACTATAGAGATAGTAGGAGAGCCTTATAGGATAGATATATCTATAGTAGTAGAGGTATAAAGAATAAACTACTACCCTACTATAAGAGCTTACTAACTATTTAGTAACGAGGTAGCTATAAAGAGAATATAAGAAACCCCCTATATATAATTACTATACTATAGGTAAGGACTTTACTATAAACTAGGTTAGTAACTAGATCTAAGTAGTTAAAGATAGATACTAACTACGCGCTAGTAGTACGCTAGAGTAGTAGATTTAATAGGCGCTTATAAAGATAAGCCCCTCCCTATAGACCTAGTAGTAATACTATAGGGCTAGGCTAGAGGGAGACCTAGCCTAGGCTAACTTTATAGTATTTATTTACTAATAATATATTAATCTAAAGCTTTAAGAGTAGAGGTATTATAAGAAGCTAGATATAATAAGGTAGAGGGAGATATAGTTATTAATATAGTTCTTTACTAAATAGTTAGTAATATACTAGAACTTAGGTATAGTTAGTATAGAAGATAGTAAGGCTAAGGCCTATATACTATACTTCTAACTAGCCCCCTTTTTATATAAGGAGCTTAAGCGTTAGAAGGTTAAGATATAGAGACTAAGAGATATTACTATAGAAGTAGAATGCTTATAGGAGATATATTACTAACGAGGTAGCGAGGCCCTATGGAGTAAAAGCAGGAAGTAGTATATAGGCGAGGAGTATATACTAAGGGTACCCCCTATAACAAGGGCGAGCTAAAAGGTAGGCTAGTAGGGCTCTAGTTATAGGACTACGCGAGGTTCTTAGAGCCTAATACCTTACTAATTAGTTAGCGCTATAATATAGAGACCTACCTAGAGCTAGCCTATATTTAGCCTTAGTATATAACTTATAATATCTAACCCCTTAGTATGCTTTAGCTATAAGAAGAAGGGGTATAAGAGGGTAGACTACCTAAATAAATAACGGAGCGTAAATAAAACGCTAATAAGATACTAAGCGTTTACTAATAAAGTAAGGGTTAATATAATCTAATTAATAAGGGAGGTAGAGGACCTCGACCTATTAGAAAAAGAGTAAGCTAGGGGATTATACTAGTAACCCCCGCGCCTATATTAAAACTAGATACTTTCCTAAAAGGAGATATTATAAAAGGACGGGCGATCGTTCTCTAGAATATTACTAAATAAGAAGTAGTAATAGATATAGACTCCTATTTATAAGTTAATATTATTAGTAGTTAACTAGTAAAGTCCCTATAACTATAACCTATAGTAGCGCGCGCCCCTATATTAGAAGGGTTTAATAGGTCCTCTATAATAGGCTAAAATATATATTAGTATTTATTCTTCCTTATTAACTCGAGGGGATAACTAAGGAAGATATAGCGACTATTCGCTAAAGCTCCCCGCCCTAAAGGGGCAGGGGACCTCCTCCTATTATAATACTCTATAGGTAAGGAGGGTATTATAATTAATACCTAGATAAATACCTAGGAATATAAACGCCTTAGTATCGCTAAGCTATTAGCGTTTATATAGGAGATCGTAGAGAATAGCTAGAAGGCCTATATTATATACGTTTTAAGGAATATCGCCCCCTATAAGCTACTATTAGAGGCCCTAGGTAAAGAGGATACCTTAGAGGGCAAAGTAGAATTACTACTAGAGCTACTTAGTAAATAGGCGATATTTAATAAGTAGTTAGTAAAGGAATACCTAGCTCTAGAGGGCGCGGAATATACTATTAACTTAGTTAAAGGGAAGAAACCTCTATATAGGCTTATCTACCTACTAAATAAGTACTAACTAGAGGAGCTCTACTAATATATTACTAATAACTAAGCAATAGGGCGGATTTAACCCTTAATAAGCGAGGTAGGCGCCCCTATTCTCTTTATACCTAAGAAGGATAGATCCTTATGCCTTTATATAGATTATTAAGGCTTTAATAAGGTAATACTAAAGAACTAATATCTACTTCCCCTTATTAGTAAGCTATTAGATAGGCTTTAGAGAGTAAAATAGATCTTAAAGATCGACCTTTGAGATATATATTACTATATCTATATTAAGCTAGAAGACTACTAGAAGACGGCTTTTAGAACTTATTATAAGTACTTTAAATATACTATTATATTATTTAGACTTATAAATACCCTAGCGACGTTCTAGGTATATATTTACTAAGCGCTCGCTAAGCTATTAGATACCTATTATATTACTTATATAGATAATATTATAGTCTACTCTAAGATAAGAGAGTAGTATATAAAAGACCTTCGCTAAGTACTCCGCAAGCTTTGCTAGTAAGCGTTATATACTAAGCTTAGTAAGTATAGTTTCTACTAATAACGAGTAGAGTTCCTAGGGTATATTATTACGCCTAAAGGTATATTAATAGACTAAACCTATATCTAAGCTATTACTAAATAGAAGCCGCCTAAGACCTACTAGGAGATCTAAGTCTTCCTAGGATTCTATAACTTCTACTATAAGTTTATTATAGGCTATTTAGGTATTATAGCCCCTATAATATCCCTACTAAAGGGTAGCGAGAATAGTAAAAAGGGAAGCGAATTTTACTAGCTAAAAGAGGCCTAACGGGCCTTTAAATAGCTCTAAGCTACCTTCTACTTAGTAACTATTCTCTAATATTAGGACCTAACCTGCGAAATAAGGGTTAAAACGGACGCTTCTATAAAGGCTATATCTAGTATCTTATTATAGTATATTAATAGCTAGTAGCGACTAGTTACTTACTATTTATAAAAGCTTAGTAATACTAAGTAGCGTTAGGGAGTAGGCTAATAAGAGCTTCTTACTATAGTTAAAAGCCTAGACTACTAGGCTTATTACCTTTAAGGTATATCGAAAAAGTTTATAATCCTAATAGACTACTAGGCGCTAAAGGGAGTTATTAGTATATTAGCGCGGGACCTTTAGGGAAGGCTCGCTAGATAGGTATATAAACTCTTAGTATTTAACTTTAACTTAGAGTATAGGTTAGGGGTTATAAACCTAGTAGATAGGCTATCTAGGAGGCTAGACTATATAAAGGGGAAGGTAAAATATAATAATATACTCCTAACCCTAGTAAGGAAGCTAGGGTTTATTAGTAACCTACTAGTAAACCTCTAGATAAGTATTACTACTCTATAAGGTAATATAGAGACCTTAAGAGTATTTATTAACGCTATAAGGGCTAGTATAAAACGACGCCCCTTCTAGATAGATAGCTCTAGGAGTAGAGACGCCTTAGTCTCTAGTTAGTATAGCGCTCTATAGTATACTAATATTATTATAACTATAGTAGCTATAATAACCTAACGCTAAAGAGTAAGGGAAGACGTAGAGAACGCTTAGTAAGAGGTTACTAACCTAGAGGACTCGCTTAGAGCTAGGGTTATTATAGCGTAGTAATATATCCTACGCTAAGTTATAAAAGAGCTTATAATAAGCGAAATAGCGTATAGTTAGTAACCCTCTAAAGTAATAGAAAGTCTTATCCGCAGACTATAAGCTAATAACTTATACTACTAGACCTAATTAGAGAGGGTATATAGACTAGCTAGCGATTATAGGGGCTATATAATTAATAGCTATAGAACCTTATTCTAT
>JAVHLU010003042.1:0-13724 GCA_036785755.1 Colletotrichum ledebouriae
TATAAACTATAATAAGTTTATTATAAGCTTATAGAAGATAGTCCCTAGCTAGTATTAAATAGTTACTAAAGGATCCTAGCGAGTATTAATCTAACCCTCTACTAAGGCGACCTATATAGGAACCTCTGCAATACGATTATTACTAAAAGAGACCTTAAAAGTAGGCTATACTATAGCTACTCGTTACCTATACTATATAAACCTAAAAGAGACTAGGTCTAGCTTATTACTATTAAGAATTATAAAGCAAGCTACTAATATAGCTACTAAACCCTTATTATCTACTCGTAAGGAAATTCGGTTTAACTAATAATAAAAGCCTAAATACTAATACGAATAGCCTAGTTAATATATTTAGTATCCTTAACTACTTAGTTACCCTTTAGCTTATATAACTAAGGGTATTAGTCGCGAGTAGGCAGAAGAAGAAGTATATACTTCGTTAGATAAGGGCGACTTTAACTATATCTAGTATATTAAGGCTAGCGAGGATTTAGACTTATATAAAGAAGACTTAGTTATTAGTACTAATAACGAGGATAACTAAGAGCAATAGGAAGACGATCCTAAGTATATTAACTTAGTTACTTAACCTACTTATTACTATAAATACCCTCTAGATTATATCCCTAGATATAATTATAAATACCCTATTTTTAATATTAACTCCTTTTAAAATTCGCTCCTTAAGGATCCTAGAATCTACTTATATAAAACCTACTTTTATAACGCTAAGCTATATACTAACTTTAAGGGTATCTTCTTATATTAGACCCTTCTATCCCCTTAGCTAAATATAACGCTTATTAGTCCCGTTAAGCTATAGTAATATATAGTTATATGTTTATACCACTATATTTACGCTAAGATTATTATCTAGGGCTATTATAACGGACTACTAATTATAGTCTATATTAATACTAGTATAGACTGCTTAGTTATAAGCAAAGCCTGCCTAGGATAGTTCTATACCCTTTTAAGAGAACCTAAGGTATTTAAGCTCTAAGGTATAGGAAGCCTTAAGACTATTACCTAAATAACTTTTATAATTCTTATATAAGGATAATGATAAAATAGCTATATAATAACTACTAAGCTCTATATAGGTATATAGCTTATCCTATATTTAGATACTAGTCTGCTTATAAGGTAAGACTAATATAGTAATAGGGTTAAAGGCGTTAACGCTCTTTAGCGAAATATATATATAGAGGAAAAATATACTTAATACTAAGTAGGTAAAGGCAGTAGTAATAACTAGTAGGGTTACCTAGTAATATAAATTTATTTTATATATATATACTTAAGCGCTGATTTTTCTTATTAGTTAAGTAAGAGTAGGGGTCGACCTTCTAGCGAGGAGGACGGTTATATTTATAAAGGTTCTTATAGTGCTAAGGGTAAAAGGAGTTTAAGAGGGAAGGTATAATAGGTATAGTTATCTTTACTAGTAGAATAGATATAAATATTACTATTATTAGGGTAAAGTTCTTAGATATACTAAGCGCGCTAAACGTCTTTATTTTATAATAAGGCCTTAGTTATAATACTCTTTATAGTCTACTTATTTATTTAAGGCGCTTTAAGCAGCGCGTTCCTTATTTATAATATATATTATATTATTCCCCTAGGTCCTTATAGGGCTTTCCTCTTAAGCGCCTTAGTAGTCTTTTACTAGGCTCTAATACTAGTTTAATACCCTATTAGATAGGTATTTAAGCTTATACTTATCTATAGAGCTATTCTATCTCTTATTCCTTATTTTTAAATATAGTAATAAGTTTATCCGTATTTATAGCGTCTTTATCTATTTAAATAGTCTATATTAGTAAGTAACCTTTCTATTTAACTAGATATTATACCTTTCCTCGCGCGAGGGTTTGCCCTTTAAGAATGCTTTTAATCTTAAAATACTTATATACTTTAAGCTAATAAATATTATTATCTTCCTTAATATTAACTAGGCCTTAGTAGTTATCTTAATAGTTAAATAGGATACTACTAGGGGCTAGTACTAGTATAAGTTAGATAATAGATATAACTAGGTAAATATTTATATTAGGTAGAATATTAGGGTAGTATACTAACTTACTAACGTATTTAAGGACCTTAAATAAGATACGCTAGTAGCTATACTTTAGGTTTAGTTATCCTAGTAGATAATATCCTAATCCTATCTTAAGATATACCTAGTTACCTAGCTTAAAGGTAATAAAAAGATGTCTTTTATTATACTATTCCGTTATATATAATTAGGCTACTATAATTAAAATTTTTACTTCCTCCTAGAAGATTTCATAGTTTATTTTAGGGTTAGTATTACCTAAGATATTTAATATATTATTAGTATTTTTACTATATAGGATTTAGTTTAGTAAATAACTAATAACTTATAAGTAGGCGTTATTAAGGTTATATTAAAGGCTTAGTAGTAATATTACCTAGTTATCGTTAACAAGGTTAAGAAAGTAACGAATAGCTAGTTTAATAGTTTAATCTTTATATTTTAAAATACTATTAGTTTATAGATAATATATAGTTAAGAATCTTAATTAGGTATATAATTCTACCTATAGTGCGGTCTAAAACTTTAAAAGGAACTTTTAGTTATAATTAGATATAATAGCTTTTAGTATCCCCTAGTTACTACGCTAGAGGTTATATAGAAAGAGGTATCCCTAGATCTTAGTAATATATATTAAGTAACCTAGGATAAGGAGAGTTATTTTAGAGAACTTATTAGTTATAGTAAGTACTATGTGAAGAAGTAGGAAGTCCTCTACTTCATAGCCTAAATACCATAAAGGTACTTCAGGAAGTCTAATAATAAAGTCTATAGTAATTATATAGAAGGGGATAGCTAGTATTAATATTAGCTATATTATACTAAGCAGTAGTTAATATTCTATATTTATTATTCCGCATTATAGGTAGTTAGCTACGTAATTATTAACTTATTATTTAAGATATAGTATATGAAAGTGTTTATTAATAGCTCTCTATATCCGTTCCTTACTAAAGTAATAGTAGTTATTATAAGCTTCTTTAATAAGAGGCGTTACTAACTCCTTTAGTATGCAGAGCCTTTATTTATTAGTATAGGGGTTAATATAGTAAAGAAGACTATTATATATAACGAAGTTAAGGTCTATATTGTCTGCCTTTTCGCAGAATATCTTATATACTCTGCTCTAGGACTTAGAGTTAGTATATAATTAGATACGTTTAGCCTTAAAGTCGTTATTAAGAAATACTTCTATTATAAAGTTAATACCTATTAGCATATTATCCTATATCTTATCGAGTTCCCTAATATCTTTAATAGGGATTTCTATTATAAGTAAGCGTAATAATATATCTACTACGATATTTAATATTCTAGGGATATAATAATATACTAGGGAGAACTAGCTAAGATATTCCGATAATAATATAAGTTATAAGTTAGACCTCGTCTTATCCTCTAACTATAGCGATATTTATTTAATAATATTATACGTTACTAAATAGTTAGTAAGTACTATTATAAGGTCTCGTCTAGATAAACGTAGTATTAGCTAATACTTCTTTACTATCTATACTAAGTAAGCTACCTCGAGTTTAATAGGCTAATACTTCTATTTAGCTTAATTAAGAGCCTTACTAATATAAGTAATTAGGTATATATCGGTATACTTAATTAGGTCGCAAGGTTTCTATTTAATATAGTTAGCTAGCTAGAAGATTAGCGCGGAGTATCTATATTCCTTTAATAAGTTAAGCTATATAAATAACTATTTATTAGGGTTATAATAGAATAAGGCGTTATCCGCTATTAAAATATCCTTAATATTATTAAAGCTAGCTACTTCTTCTAGCGTAGGTTTAAAACTTATTTTTTAATAGAAGAGCTTTCTTATAGCACCTTTATCCTTCCCTTAAGCTTAGGCTTAGGTAAGTAACGTGGTTTTATATTATTAGAGTAGTTAAATATAATAACTATAGCGTAGTATTATATATTATAAGAAACTAGTTATACCTATCTAGTATTTAAGCTAGTAGAGGTTATAGGGGTACTTAAATTTCTTAATAATATTAATATAGTCTTAAGTATTTAATAGTCTAAAGGCGTTAATAATAAAGCTAAGTAGCTTAATAGAAGGATATCTAATAAATAACCTCTTTATTAAAAGCGAGAGTCTAATATCTATAAAGAGTTTAAGAATTATATCGAGGTGCTTAAAGTAGGTATTAAGGTCCTTCGAGGTAATAATAATATTATTAATAAACGTATAGGTATATTCCTTATATAATCGCAGGAGTCTATCTATAACGCGTTAAGTATAAGCAGGCGAATTATAAAATCCTATAAGTACTACCTTTAAGCGTTCTTATCCCTAGTAGCTAACTATAGTAAATCGATCTTAATATTCCTTCTTAATAAGAAACTAATAGAAAAAAGATTAAGCGTTAACTATAGTAATCTATAGCTTATTATAAAGGTATTTAATAACGTCTTATTATAATAGCATAGGGTATATATTAGGGATAGTAGCTTTATTAAGAGTATATAGGTCTATAACTATATAACCTTTATACTTACTATCTATAATTCGCTATATAGTAAATACAGGGGCTCTAAATAATATAGGTCTAGAGTTACCCTATTTTATATAGTTTTAAGTATAGAGCTTATCTAAAGTTTTATTAATAAGGTTCTTATCGTCTTTACTAATAGGATAAAGTTATTAGCTAATATTTATATTCTACTATCTTTTAATAAGTTTAACCTTAAGGTATTAATCTTCTAGAAGGTTAATTAGTCCTTAGTCCTTCTAGATAGCGGGGTAATATAAGATAACCTCTTTAAGGCGTTATATAGCTTTAGCGTCTTAGTTATAAATATATATACCTTCCTTAGTTATAACTACTAGTAAGTTTTTAGGCTTAGTTATACCTATCTTACTATTTAAGTTAATATTCCCCTTATAGATATCTCTGCTATTTAGCGTTATATTATTATTAGTTACACTATAGTTAACTTCCTTACTAGTTAGATTAGAGATTTCTACTTATTTCTTAACTAATAGTTCTAGTAGCTAAGCGAGTATTATAAGCTTATATTTAGAAAAGCTAAAAACGGCGTAATATATTATGTCCTTATATAACGATATTAAAAAGGCTATTTATAATTAATCGTAAGTCTTTAGTTTAAGGTATCTATTAGACTTAAAGGGCGCTAGAGTTCTAAGCTTAGTACCTCTTTTAATCTTTAATAGGTAAGGAGGGTTATTAATAATAGGAATAAGTAGTAAATTACTTATATATATATATGTGCACCCTTTATGCTTTAGGCTAAATAGAAGGGACTCTATTTTACTAATAGTATCTTAATTTAAATAGCGGAGTAATTATATAGCGTAATAATTATATTTCTTATAATATATATATTATAAACTTTTAAAAGGACTTTTAAATAGATCTAAGAGGGGATTTAAATATTATTGCAGGATATAATTCGGACGTATAATTCTAAGTTTAAAACGTCGAGCCCGTTAGGTATATTAAAGTCTTACCCTATAGGTAAACTAGTATCTAAATATAGGATAAGCTATATACTTATATAGAGCTTAGTAGTTATTATATAGCTATTTTATTATTATCCTCGCATAAGAATTATAAAGGTTACCTAGGTAATAGTCTTAAGGCTTCCCACGCCTTAGAGCTTAAATACTTTAGGTTCTCTTAAGAGGGTATAGAACTATCCTAGGCAGGCTTCGCTTATAACTCAGCGGTCTACGCTAGTATTAATATAGACTATAATTAGTAGTCTATTATAACAGCCCTAGATAATAATCTTAGTATATATATAGCGGTATAAATATATAACTATATATTACTATAGCTTAATAGGACTAATAAGTATTATATTTAGCTAAAGGGATAGAAAGGTCTAATATAAGAAGATACCCTCAAAGTTAGTATATAGCTTAGCGTTATAAAAGCAGGTTTTATATAAGTAGATTCTAGGATCCTTAAGGAGCGAATTTTAAATAGAGTTAATATTAAAAATAGGGTACTTATCCTTATATCTAGGGATATAACCTAGAGGGTATTTATAGTAATAAGTAGGTTAAGTAACTAGGTTAATATACTTAGGATCGTCTTCCTATTACTCTTAGTTATCCTTATTATTAGTGCTAATAACTAAGTCTTCTTTATATAAGTCTAAATCCTCGGTAGCCTTAATATACTAGATATAGTTAAAGTCGCCCTTATTTAATAAAATATATACTTCCTCTTCTGCTTACTTATAACTAGTACCCTTAGTTATATAGGCTAAAGGGTAACTAGGTAGTTAAGGATACTAAATATATTAACTAGGCTATTCGCATTAGTATTCAGGCCTTTATTATTAGTTAAACCGAATTTCCTTATAAGTAGATAATAAGGGTTTAATAGCTATATTAGTAGCTTGCTTTATAGGTCTTAATAGTAATAAGCTAGATATAGTCTCTTTTAGGTTTATATAATATAGGTAATAAGTAGCCGCGGTATAGCCTACTTTCGAGGTCTCTTTTAGTAATAATTATATTATAGAGGTTCCTATATAGGTCGCCTTAGTAGAGGGTTAGATTAATACTCGCTAGGATCCTTTAGTAACTATTTAATACTAGCTAGGGACTATCTTCTATAAGCTTATAATAAACTTATTATAGTTTATATTACTAGTTAGCTAAGGAATACTAATAACTAGTTCTATATCTATTATAATAGGCGTAGTAGTAGGGCTACCTACCTTACGCGCAGTAGGAAAGCTGGGATTATATAAGCCTGCGCGTATATATACGCCCGCGCGCGCGCGCGCCCTTAGAGTAGTTCTTCCTATATATATATACATAATATATATATAACATATTACGCTCTTTTTATTAGGGTCCTTCTATTTATATAGCTATAGTTATCCTATCCTATCTTAATAGTACCTAGAGGCGGATCCGTTCTTTTTATACGCCCTTAAAAGCATCTTAGAGAGTAGCTATCCTTATTAATAGATCCTAAAAGAACTAGATATTATAGTAGTTAGGGTAACTATAGCTATATCGTTACTCTTTTTATTAAAGCTATATATTTAAGTCTCCCTTGTTTCCCTTCTTTTTATAATCGCGCGCGCCTATAATTAACTGCTTAATTACGCCCTTAATTATAACTATTATTACGCCTAGTTACGCTGCTTTATTACGCCCGTTATTACGCCTTATTACGCGCCTACTTTCGCACTACTTATAGCGCTGCTAATATGCTATTTTAGGCTAATTACTATAGTTATTATTACGCTCTTTTTACGCCCGCCGCTGCCTACCACGCCTACTACGCCCACTGCTGCCGCTACCTGCCGCTACCTACTAAAGCCTGCTAAAGCCTACCCTCCGTAGGGCTAAAAAGATCTAACTATTACACCCACTACTACCCACTACTACCGCTACTACATAGACCTACCTAACGAAGAAGGTCTATACTATACTATACGCTATATTACTACGTACTCGCTATAAAGGGTATAAGTTATAAGGAGGACCTATAGTATAGGGGTATAAGTCTACACGCTATTATAGTTACTATTATAGAGGTTATAGGTTTAACTCTAGATTTTTCTTTCCTACGGAGCTCTTTTTTTTTAGCTTCTATGTTCCTAGCTTTAGGGAGGATTATAATAAGCGTAGTAGTGGGGCTACCTACCTTATGCGCAGTAGGAAAGCTAGGATTATGTAAGCCTGTGCGTATATATACGCCCGCGCGCGCGCGCGCCCTTAGAGTAGTTCTTCCTATATACATATATATAATATATATATAACGTATTACGCTCTTTTTATTAGGGTCCTTCTATTTATATAGCTATAGTTATCCTATCTTATCTTACTATCTTATTATAGGTAATAGTTAATACCTTAGATTCGCTCTCTTTAGTATCCTTATATAGTTAAGTAACCTTAGCTATCTAGTATTAAATATTACGTCGATTATATATATCGCATAGAGTATACCTCTCCTTAGTTAAATATACTTTAGTAATTTTATATAGTAAATAAAAACGTTTAAGTAATAACTCTTTCTAATAGTCTAGCTTATAATTAGGGTCCTTAAGTTCTGCTTTCTTATTAAGTATTAGATTAGTATAGTACTAGTCCGAGGTATACCTTAGTAAGGTTTAATATAGGTTAAGGGTAGCTATAGCTAGGTTCCTCTTATCTAACTCAATATAGCTATTAATTATATTAATAAAACAATATATATTTTAGTAGATAGTCCTTAAACTACTATTAACGCGTATATCTTTAACTTTATTATTATATAGAGGCAGATTAAATAATCTAATTATATTAGTTTTAACTTAAGGAGTACTACGCCTAGGTTTTATAGCTAACGTTCTAGCTATTACTTATATTACCCCTTCTTTATCTATAGAGAGAAGGAATATAAGAAAGTTATAGCTAAGTAAGAACCTATTAGGGTTAGATAATAGTTTAATAATATCTCTTAGCCTAGCTAGTAGTTAAGGGTATTAATTACCTTAGCTATTACTATTATTTTAGCTAGGGCTACTTCCTTTATTATTTTAACCCTTAGGGTTATTATTATTACCTCTATTACTAGGATCTCTAGGTAGCATAGGTAGTAGTAGTAGTAGAGGAGTATCCTCTATATATTTAATATCCTAATTATATCCTTTACCTTTATTATAGTTTAATAGACTAGCTTCTAGTTCCTAGGCGCCTATCTTATTATATTACTTACCCTAGCTATAAGTATTAGAGTAACTTTATAAGTTACTTAGCTTAGGTATAAGAGGGCTACTTATTCCTTTTTTTTAAGTTAGGAATAAAGCACTTAATATATCTTTACTTTCTTTAAATAATATATAAAAGGTATTTAAGCTTAGCTCTAGTATTAAAATAGTAGTTATATCCTTTAATATAGGTTTAAGAGGTAGGAGTTATAGATTATTTATAAAACTTTATCTAAACGTATAATATTCCTCTAGAGTTAATAAGAGTATTAAGAAAGCTTTAGGAATTATTATTATATTAAGTTTAGATATAGGTTTTAAGATATCTAGCTTATCTATAGCTTTAGCCCTTAGGGTCTTATAGCCTCCTCTCTCTTTATCCTCTTTAAAAGGGAGTATTAGGTTTAGAGTCTAGCCCTATTTAGTCTCTATTTTAATATATTAATTATAATAAGGGAGATTAAGGCGATACTATATAAGGAATAATAGCGGGTGCAGGATATAGAGCTAACGCTATTAGTAAAATAATCGCGAATTAGTAGTAAATATATATCCCCTTAAAAAAACTCTATAAGCTAGAGACTTAGAAGGTTAAGTAATAGTTTAATATAACTATATATACCTACGTTCTAGTATTCTAGCCTTTCCTAGTTTAGGCCTATAGCTATATTCTTATAACTCTATTACTTCTACCTTAATTTAAGAAACTAATACTAGTTAGAATATTTAAAACGAACTAGTAATAGTATACTAACGAATTAGTAACGGAGTTTAATTATAAGAAACTCTAGGCTAGATATATAGAATATAACTAATAGGGTCTTAGCTAATATAATATAGGTCGCTCGCTAAGCCCTAAGATATAAGGAATATAGCGTGGACGCTACGCTAGGGGGATAGATAACCCTAGTAATAATAAGATAGGAGAGATAATCCTAAGGGGGTAGGCCTAGTCCTAGATAGTACTAGAGTAGGTAGACCTACCCTCGCTTAGTAAATAAATAGTAAGTAGTAGCTAATAGGGTACCCTGCTTAAGACCCCCTAAGAAGCTAGTATCTTAGGCGTCCTTACCTAAGTAATAGGACTACTATAGAGATAGTAGGAGAGTCTTATAGAGTAAATATATCTATAATAGTAGTAATATAAGGAATAAACTACTACCCTACTATAGGAACTTACTAACTACTAGGATAGGATAGGATAGACTTAGCTACATAACTTTCAGTTAATAGGCTTAGACTTTATAGGAGATAATTAGTAAGTTAATAATATTAAGAACGAGGAAGAGTTAGATATAACGCTAGGGAGTATAAGGATATACTAGGATATTAAAGTAACTTAATAAGCTTTTAAAGGATCTTATAACCTACTAGACGAAGTTAAGTAATAATTAGACCTAGATAAGGATGTTATTACTATTTTTAAAAAGTTTAGACTAATTTTTAATATAATCCTAGAGATTATAATCTATAACGAAGTTACCCCTAAGCTCGATAAGATCTATAAAGCGATCGTAAGTATAGGGTATATAGTAGGATATAATAGCTATAATATTAATTATTAATATTATATTTATAGACCTAAGAAAAGAAGAACGAAGAAGAAAGTACCTAGGAAGAAGTATAAATTAGTATATTAGAAAGGAGTTGAAGTTATTATAGCTATAGATACTACTTTCTCCTATAATAATTATAAACCTACTCTAATAACGCCTGTATTACTAATAGAAGATATTAATATGATATATAAGATAAAAGATAAGAAGATTTAACCTATTAATAATACTATATTAAATAGTTTAACCCTAGATAGAGACCTAGAGTAGAAGTTAAAAGCGTAAGTAAAGGCTAAGAAAAATATAATCCTAGATCCTAGCGCCCTATTCGTAAGCTTAGTTATACTAAAGTTTTTAACTATTAAGTAAGGAATAAAGCTTATAAGAGCTCAATAAGAAGCTATCCTTAAGACTATTAATTATCTATAGCCTAAAGAAAAGAAGCTCCTTTTAGCTATTCTTATTATAAGAGAGAAAGCTTTAGCCTAGGAATTTAAGTATTATAGCTCTATATACCCTTTTATTATACCTCTATAAACGATTTAAATAATACTATATAAAGCGTAGTAAGTAAAAGGAATCCTAATATTGAGAGGATTAGAGTAGGATATTATTATAATTCTAAAGGATAGACTAAAGAAGGGAATCCTTAAGTAAAGTTATATAGCCTATTATAATCTATTCTTCCTTATATAAAAGAAAGATAGTAAGGTAAGGCTTATTAACTTAGCGACTAAGGTAAATATAGTTATAATATAAGACGTAGTACTACCCCCTTTAGCAGATGATTTTTTAGAAGACTTTGCTATATATTAATTATTATTACTACTAGACTTCTTCTTAGGATATAACTAAGTCCCGTTAGACCCTATAAGTAGAGATTCAATAACGTTTATATTACCTATTAGACTACTATAGATATATATATTACCTTAAGGAGTAATAAACTTAGTTATATAGTTTATACGAGTTATAATTAGAATCCTATATAAACCTATCCCTAGCTACTATAAAGCCTTCCTTAATAATATTACTATTAAATGACTAACTTTGTAATATAATAAAGAAGAGATTAAGTCTTATCTAGGGATTTATAGATTTATTTTAGAATACTTATAGAACGTTAATAAGGTCCTAGTTAATTTAAAGGTAGTAGAGTATATAGTAATAGTAGTTAAGTTATAATAGGCCTAGGAAGTAGTAATAATTATTAGCTATATTTATAGTACTAATAGGCGTTATCTAGAGGAAGCATAGATAGTTAAGATCTATAAATAAGCTACTTATACTAATTTAATAGGGTTAAGGGCTTTCCTTAGGATTATAACGTTCTATAGATCCTAAGTAAAGGATTACTCTATTATTATAAAGCTACTTACTAACTTACTTAAGAAAGATACCTTATTTAGCTAGGAGGAGAAGTAATAGATAGCTATAAATACCTTAAAAGTAATACTTATAAGGGCCCTGATCCTTATTATTATAGATTATAGCTCTAAAGGAGGAGATATCTACCTTATAGTTAATACTAGTAATATAGGATAGGGCGGAGTCCTAGGATAATTTATTAATAACTAGCGTATAGTCTCTCGCTTTAAGAGTAATACTTAGTTAGAACTAGAGCTATTATATAACGCTAGGAAGAAGGAATTATGTAGTATTCTAAAGGCTTTAAAGAGGGTATATAATTATTTATATAAATAGCACTTTATCCTAGAGATAGATACTTAGATATTAGTTATATAACTTAATAGAGTAGCTATAGACCTCCTGGGAGCTTTTATTATTTACTAGATTATATAGATTTAAATATTTAACTTCGAAGTATAATATATCTATAGTACTTAGAATATAGTAGCAGATAGCTTATTATAAAAACCCTAGGGACCTTCTAATACTATTAATAAGGAAGCTAAGGGGGTGATTAACTCTTAGATTAATTTATAGATCTTCTTTATAGATATAGAAGCTAGTTCCTTCTTTTATTAAGCTTAATATTATAATAATAAGTAATATATAGAGGAGGTCCTAGTAGGAAATATAGAGGTTATTAGTAATATAATAAATATCCTAGACGTACTTTTTAATAATTCGCAAACTTATTTAATATACTCTTAATAAATCGCTTATTATTTAATAATATAGAGATACCCTCTAGGGATTTAACTAGTAAGGTATTATAACTTTAAGATTAGAGTATTAGATTATTATATTTATAACTACCTGCTTTTTACTAGACTAATAAATTAAAAGCTAATATTATAATAAGTTATTAAGAATACTAAGTAGTAGAAGAAACTAATTATAAAAGCTTATAAAGAGAGTAGTTATTAACGTAAGTAAGCTATAGCTAGAAAACTATCTAATCGCTATATCTAGGCTAGTATATATATAGAGATTAGTAAATCCATAAAAAGTTACTCTAATTACTAAAAGAGGAGAGCTTAATATATAGATAATATAAGGACCTATAGCTCTCTAAATAGACTACCCTTTACTAGGATATTATTAGATATATAGAGAATAAGTAAGTAATACCTCGTTAAGGTAAGGGATTTACTAATAGGATAGCTTAAAGCCTACTAGCTTAAGAGAGTAACTTTAGCTAAAATTACTAAGTTTATCTAGGAAGAGATCGTCTATTACTATAGGCTATATAGCGAACTTATTATTAATAGAGGACTAGAGAATAAGGATATTATTATTAAATTTAATAAGAAATATAGTATAAGGAGGAAGATAATATCTACTTATAACCTAAGGGCTAATAGTATAGTTAAGACTAGTTATTAGCTAATTACTTATATATTATTAATATAAACTAGAGGATAGAGAGATATTAACCCTTAGCTATACCTTCCCGCTACCTTATTTATAGATTAATTAAGCGTTTATACTTCGACTAGCTTTAGCCCTTTCTACCTACTATATAGGTTTAAGCCTATTACTCCTATTAAGACCCTAATACTAACCTAGAGGGTTCTTAATTAGGATTTAGTAATAATAAAGGAAGAGGAGGTTTAAATATATCTATAAGCCTTCTTATAACTTAATAAGGATAGAAAGTAAGCTAGAAAAATAATTAATACTTAATATAAGAAGACTATAGAATATTATAATAGTTAATATAGGAGGATTATAAAGAAGGAGAGGCTAGAGGTAAGAGATTCAATACTAGTATTTAATATTAAGGGCTCTATTAATAAGTTATCTATTAAAAAGCTTAACTACTAATAGTAAAACCCTTTCTATATCCTTTTATAAGCTCTAAAAGCTCTATTATATTAATTAGTAATATTAGTAAGTAATAAGGTTACTAGAAAGATATTTAATAGAAATTAACTTTATAAATTTATTTAAGCTCCTAAAGGGTATTAGGAACTAAGTAATTTAGATATTTA
>JAVHLU010003043.1:0-13706 GCA_036785755.1 Colletotrichum ledebouriae
AGTTATATACCTATATAATATCTCTTTAATAATACTTTAATAACTATAAAACATAAATAATAACTATAAAAGTATTTCCATCATGGAATAAATACTTTAAAAATCTATATAAATTCTAATAATAGCATTCTAATAATAGCAATAACCTTATATATATATATATTTATAATCCTTAGCTTTATAGCTATAAGTATATAGAAATTGCGCACGGACCACATAGTGATCTGAGCGCGATTTCTGCTTAATAAGCTACTGCTTTGCAGTTACGTTTCAGAATATCTTACCCCTCACTTCGTGAGGGCAGGATTTATAACTTAGAAATAACATCATTAATATTCAACGATTTCTCTATTACTTAATTCCAGCAAAAATACCTCTTTATGCTTAAATTTATCAGCTTTCATCATAATATCACTCAGCCTATTAATATCTATTATTCAGGCTGTTTTACCGCCCCTTTCGCTACTTATATACCTATTCTTACAATAAGTTATATCTTAATAATAGCCTTACTACTTCTTCCTCTTCATTATACTCCTTATTTTACTCTAATCCTTAGTATAATTAAAACTACCCGCCCTATTATACTAGGCGCGAGAAGTTATAATAATACGCTCCCTTAGGCGTATTCTACTCGATCTAATCCTACTAGTTAACCCTCTACTAGATATAGCCTATATAGCTATAGTTATACTTCTTTAAAGGGTTAAGTCGCTTAGGATATAATAGTATATCTATAAGTATAGTTCTTAAGCATAACTTAATAGTTATACTACGACTTAGTATTTATAAGACTTATAACTAAAGCTAGTATTTAAGGTATTTAAGCTTATTATCTAGTATTTTAGATAAAATAGACCTAGATAATACTAATAATCCATAAATAGGTTAAGGAATATCCGCTATAGGAGATAGTATAGTATTATTATTATTTCTAAAGTTTATTATATTACTATCTATAAGTAAAGGAGTAAGAGGGTATAAAGGAAAGAAAGGTACTTTCTTAAAATCTCTTTAGCTTAATAAAATATGTTATAGAGCTATACTACTATTAATAGTTAAGTTATAGAACTCTATAGTAATAGTAGATATATATTAGCTAACTAAGGGGATCTTAGAGTTAGTAAATAATATACTATCGCTTAAGGTTATACTATTAAAACGTAGTAATAATAACCCTTCTTAAATTAGAGCTCTAGCTTATTTAATATACTAGAGGCTATATATCAATCTATCCCTCTACTAAACTAAATTAACTATATAGGTATTAATAAATAGGAGCTTTTAGAGTTATTAAGGGGCTCCTATCTTATAATACTATATATTAAGATCCTATATAGCCTTAATAAAGCGCTAATTACTATTCTAATCCTATATAGAGTCCTAATAGAAGTAGTAGCTAGTTAACTAGTTTATAAAGATTATAACCTAGTAATAGCTATTATAGTTTAGTAAAAAGAAAGCCCTAGTAATATCCTAAAGACTTTTTACTTCTACCTTTTTAAGCTCTATAGAAGCCTTATTAATCTCTTTCTTAAGTTACTAGGCTAGTTTATAGATTAGGGTATAGATATTATAAGGGTAACCCTTAATTATAAACTTAAAAAGGGCTATACCCTCTAAATTATCTAAGTCTTCTTATCTTATAAGCTTCTCTTATATATTATAGAGGTCTAATAAATATTCTACTTAAGCTAAGGTTATAATAAGTAACTATCTTCTATATTAGGTTATTAAGTAATTTATAGACTCTTAGCTCTATTATATATATTATAGGACTACTAGTATAAGCTTCTCTTTATTTAGTATAGGGTTCCTTTTAGGTCTTATAGTATTAAATATTACTAAGGTATTAATAGAGTTAAATATAATATCTCTTATAATAATAAGAGGTAAGTAGGGTAATATAGATAATTATATAGACCTAGGGTAGTTAAGATATTTTATAAAGTTAGCTAGTTACTATAAGTTATAATCCCTCTTCTACTTCTTATAGTTATTCCTTTTTCTTATATTTTAGATATTTAGTTCTTTTAATAATCCTTCCTCCTTATCTAACTCTTCTAAATTAATAGGAATTATTAGATTAGTTTATAAATTAGTATCCTTAGGTATTAGTAGGTTAATATCTATCCTATTTAGAGAGGAAACCTCTAAATCTATAAATTAAGAGGTATACTTAGCTACTTAATATTTAATATCCTCTTAAGCTATTCTTTTCTTAATATTCTTATCTCTTAATTTAAGGTATTAATTATATAGAAGTCTATTTACTTTTAGTTAAATCTAGTATCTTTTAGGAGGTATTTTATTAATAAAAGCTATTAATTAATAATTAATTTAAACTTAATATCTTATTTTAATAAGTTACTTTAATAGTACTAGGCTTCTAACTTATATAAAGGACCTAAGCTAATTAATAAAGTATAAATTAGAAGCTTATAGTAGAGAGTCTATATATTAAAGTTTAATAAAATATAGTTACCTTATTAAAACTTCCTTAGCCTTATATCCTTATTAAAAGCTCCTAGTAATAAGTAATAGAGTTTATAGTTATCTTTTAGCTCCTCTTCTTAATTACTAATTATTATAAAACTAGTTTCTCCTATCTTATAAATTAATTAATAAACTTCTAATAATTACTTTAGTAAACTTAGGTGCTTATAGATAAATAAAGAGTATATTAGGGGACTTAGCTTTAATTTAGGTAATTATAATTTCCCTCCTATCTCTATTATTAAAGTCGTCTTCTATACCTCTAATTATCTTATAGTAGAGTAGTTAGCTATACTTAATAGGCCTTATAAGGTAATAAGTAACTACTAAGATATCCTTAGTATATATTAGAGTTACTATTTTAAGTATGCTAATAGTATTAAATATACTAGCTATAACTTATTATAAGTATAAAGGGCGAATTATCTTCTCCGCTACTTCTAATATATTATTCTAATAATTAATAAGGATATATTTTAATACTATATTAAAAGGGTCTATCTAACTAGGGATAGTATCCTTCCTAAATAGAGGGTATATATTATATTTAATTAGCTAAGGCTAGTATCTAAGCTTATTAAGAGGCCTAAGCCTAGGATATCTCTATTATTTTATCCCTATACCTAAAACCTACTTATACTTAGTTTATTAGATATAAGCTCTATTAAAGGCCTAATTTTAAGGATAAGAAGGTTTTAGAATTTTAACTCCTAGATATATATATCTAATTCTTAATTATTATAAAAAATAACTTTCCTTACTATAATATATTAGGAGAAAGGTTAATAAGGGGTAAGTATAAGTAATTTATAAACTAAAGAGCTAAATAAAAATAATATTTAAAAAAAGAAAGAGCTATAATATAGTAGTTAATATTATATAGGTAGTAGATAAATTAAGCTTAAAAGCAAAAAAATATATATATAGAAGAGAGATAATATAGTCCACGTAGTAGGCGAAAAATATAGGTGAAAAATCTATAGATTTAGAAGGTTTTCTCCTTAAAGGTAATAAGCCCTTTTATAAGGGTTAACGCGTTTAGGTACGTTTAACGCGTTAAATATATTAGACGCCCTTAAGTAGTATAACCGCGCTAAGTATATTTAGTATTAATTACTTATATAAGAAGAGAAAGGCGTTAACTACGATATATAGTATAAAATTTAATTTATACCTCCTACTATAGTAATATACTAATAAGTAAAGCTATGCTATTATATATAAATAACTATATATAACCTTATTTCCTTTCTATTCTATATATTCTATTATATCCTGCTTTAGGCTAAGGGAGTCTTAGGCGTAGTATTAGCTATCTTTAAGAGGTTAGGGTAATCCTTATCCTTATTATTAATAATCTCTTTAGCTATAGCGAGGAGTTAGTTAATATTAATACTATAAGTAGTAGCTAGTTAGATATTATCCTTATATTACTCTAGGAATAGGTAGCGAGATTCGTTACTAACCTTAAGGTATAACTTAGTAACGCTATTATCTTTAATTATAGCAATTAAAGTAGTAAGGGAGGCGACGTTAATATAAAAGCGTTAAAGGTCTATAGTATATTTATACTAAAAGTTAGCTATATCCGTAGCCTTAGGGTTATTAAGGTTTAAAAGAGTATAGATAGCGCTTAAGTTATTATTATTAATTATAGCCTAACTAATATAAGTATTATCCTTAGTATATATATTAAGAAACTCATATTATAGTATCTACTTAATAATAAAGAATAGCAATATAGCGCCGAACTCCGGGTTACTTATAATTTATTTAGTTATAAATAAGTTAAGGGTATAGATATATATATATAGACTAAGGATAATTAAGCTATTCTAGATAAGTATATATAGGGTAAGGCGTTTAGCGTAGTAGGTAGTAATAAGGTTAGTTATATTAAAGAAATAGAGGCGCTAAAGGTATATATTAATTACCTACTAAGCGGTTAGGAACTTTATATAGGAATAGGTAAGGCGATAGAGGCTAGTAATATAAGTATAGGATTATTAGTTAGTAATAACGATCTTCTTAATACTAGTAGTAGCGTTAGGCGTCTTAGTAGCGCTAGGCGCGTTAGAGGTATTAAAGGGGCTAATATTAGAGGAAGGGTTAATATTAGTACGATTATCTAGGCCTGCGGCTAATACTATATACTTAGTAGATAACTTAGTAGTAAGGTATTATTTAGGGCTAAGGAAGCCTAGGATCTCTTATATTAGTCCCTTAGGGATAGTTATAGTAATAAACTTAAACTTATTAGTAGCTAACTTAATAAATTAGCCTAGGTTAAGGGTAATAGCGCTAGTATTAGTAATATTACCCTTAGAGAGCGCTATAGTTAGGGTAATCTAGGTTTCCTTATATCTATTAAGTAAGATAGAGATATAGCTAACGCGTTTACTATAGGCTTATATTCCTTTAATAGCCTTAATAGTATCTACTATATTAGGGGTACTAATACTAGTAGCTTACTTCTTAGGAGTAGCTATCTTATTAGTCTTATTCTAAGTAATAGGAGTTAATCTAGTACTAGTTATATTTATACTAGTTAATAGTTAATATTTAGTATACTTAGTAGTATTAGTAGCTTAGTTATATTAGCTAGTATTAAGGGATTATTTAGGCTAAGTAGCTTTAGTAGGTTTATTAGCCTAATTATATTTAGTAGTAATAGGTTTATTATCTCTACTTAAGGCCTCTCTAGACTTAATAGAAATAAGTAAGCTAGTAATATTAATAGTATAATATAGGTTATATTTAAGAGAGTTTTATATAATATTATAGAGAGATACCTACTTAAGGTATAATATAGTATTAGGAAATTAGTAATAGAACTTAATTTAGTTTATAAATAGTAGTTAAGCGATAAGGTATATGTTAGTACCTGGGTAAATAATAAATAGGGTATTAGAAATATTATAACTAGTTTTATAATATTAGGTCTCTTAGTTAAGGGTGCGCTTAAAGATCTCTTAGTTATAAATATAGTATCTTAGCTTGGCCTCTAGCCACTACATAGTGATTTTACCTACTTGAGTGCAATAGACCTTCTAACTCCGCGCCTCCTGATAATATATAGCCTTCGGTTACGTGATTATAACTTTCCTAACTATAGCTATACTTATATATACCTATAACCTCACGATCTTTAACTTTATATTAATAATAACGTAGTTTTTAATTATTTAAACTACGAAACTATTGACTTTTCCTCTCGCATACTACCCGCGCTACTAATACTACTTCTATTACTACTTCATCTGCTAGTAGCTATGCTATTGTTAGTAACGCTCTCTCTATATTAAAGTAGTTAGTATAAGCTATACTTACTAATATTTAAGCCCTAAGGGGCCTAGGCTACCTCTGCCTTCATAATATAGAGGACCTGCTTAAAGAAGGGCTACTCTATAGGGTATATAATAACCTACCTAGCTTCTACTACTAAGTCTACTTACTTAGTTATAATATAATAGCAAGTATCCCCTCTAGGGATATTAATAAGAGCCCTCTTAAGGGCTATATTAATAATATATTCTCTATATATAATAGAGTAGTTAAAGAAGGAGCGGGTTTTATTAATTATATTAATACTAAACTCTCTAGTAAGCTCTTATATATTATTAGTATTAAAGGGTATTCCTCGTATAAGCTTAGCGTTTTTATATATAAGGTCTACTACTAATATAGTTAAGAGATAAGGAAGAGGGAGAGGTATAAAGCCCTGCTCGCAGAGCTTCTTATGCTTCTAGCTATAAGAACCTCTTAGGAAAGACCTCTTTAGTTAAGGAGTTACCTCTTATATAGTAGCGTTTCTAGGCCACGAGAGCCTTAGTAGCCCGTTCGGCTCCGATATAATTAGCCCTAGTGCAGCGCGCGTCCGACTTTATATAAGGGTTTGCTTATAAGTAGTAGGAACGTATAGGGTTCCTATATTATTTTCCTTAACTAATAGAGGGTATAGGTTAAAATACTTATATAGTATTTCCTAAATTATGCCTGCGAACTAGGTGAATTTATTATAGTCTTTTTGCGAAGGGGCTGCGGCGTAATTCCAAGCTTAATAGTATCTTAGCTTTCTATAAGGGATCTTAATATTAAGTAGGTAATAGTAGATATAATTAAGGGTAATATACTTAGTATCCTTATATTTAGAGCTTTATCTATTTATAATAAAGTAATACCTAGGTATATATAATAAATATTACTCTAGTAGCGCTAAGCGCGTAACGACGTAGAACGTTAATAGGGGTCCTTAACGTCTAGAAGAGGATAATAGTAATAAAGTAAGATATAAGTATAATAATAGTAAAGTAATATAGTTAAAAGTATTAACGCTTTTCTACGAAATATATATTTAGAGGGAAAAATACGCTTAATACTAGGCGAGTAAAGATAATAATAATAACTAATAGGGTTACTTAGTAATATAAATTTATTTTATATATATATACGTAAGCACTTATTTTTCTTATTAGTTAAGTAAGAGTAGGGATTAACCTTCTAGCGAGGAGGGTAGTTATATTTATAAAGGTTCTTATAGTACTAAGGGTAGAAGGTATTTAAGAGGGAAGGCGCGATAGATATAGTTATCTTTACTAGCGGGATAGATATAAATATTATTATTATTAGGGTAAAATCCTTAGACGCGCTAAGCGCGCTAAACGTCTTTATTTTATAATAAAGCCTTAGTTATAATACTCTTTCTAGTTTATTTATCTATTTAAGGCGCTTTAAGTAGTAGGTTCCTTATTTATAATATATATCCTATTATTCTACTAGGTTCTTCTAAGGCCTTCCTCTTAAGTACCTTAGTAGTCTTTTATTAGGTTCTAATACTAGTTTAATACCCTATTAGATAGATCCTTAAGCTTATACTTATTTATAAAGCTATTCTATTTCTTATTCCTTACTTTTAAATATAGTAATAAGTTTATTTATATTTATAGTATCTTTATCTATCTAAATAATATATATTAATAAGTAACCTTTCTATTTAACTAGATATTATACCTTTCCTCGCGCGAGGCTTTACTTCTTAAGAATAATTTTTGTAAGAATAGGTATATAGGTAGCAAAAGGGGCGGTAAAACAGCCTGAATAATAGATATTAATAGGCTGAGTAATATGGTGATGAAAGCTGATAAATTCGAGCATAAGGAGGTATTTATCCTGGAATTAATTGATAGTATTATTGATGATATTGTTATTGATGTTGTTGTTATTTCTAAGTTACAAATCCTGCCCTCACGAAGTGAGGGGTAAGATATTCTGAAACGTAACTGCAAAGCAGTAGCTTATTAAGCAGAAATCGCGCTCGGATCACTATGTGGTCCGTGCGTAACTTCTGTATATTTATAGCTATAAAGCTAAGGATTATAAATATATATATATATAAGGTTGTTGCTATTATTAGAATTTATATAGACTTTTAAAGTATTTATTCCATAAAGGAAATACTTTTATAGTTATTACTTTATGGTTTATAGTTATTAAAGTATTATTAAAGAGATATTATATGGGTATATAACTAATTATATGGGTATATAACTATATATACTATAGTTATTTATTCAGGTTTCTATATAAACCTTATAGGATTATTATAGAACTTTTAAGGTATACCTTCGGTATTCTTACACTTTTAATCTTAAAATACTTATATACTTTAAGGTAATAAATATCGTTATCTTTCTTAATATTAACTAGGCCTTAGTAATTATCTTAATAGTTAAATAAGTTACTACTAGGGGCTAATACTAATATAAGTTAGATAATAGATATAACTAGGTAAATATTTATATTAAGTAGAATATTAAGGCGGTATACTAACTTACTAACGCGTTTAAAGACCTTAAATAGAATATACTAGTAGCTATACTTTAGGTTTAGCTATCCTAGTATATAATATCCTTATCCTATCGTAAGGTATACCTAGTTACCTAGCTTAAAAGTAATAAAACGAAGTTTTTTATTATACTATTCCTTTATATATAGCTAGGCTATTATAATTAAAATTTTCGCTTCCTCCTAGAAGATTTTATAATCTATTTTAGGATTACTATTACCTAAGATATTTAACGCGTTATTAGTATTCCTATTATATAGGATTTAGTTTAATAAATAACTAATAACTTATAAGTAGGCGTTATTAAGGTTATATTAAAGGCTTAGTAGTAATATTACCTAGTTATTATTAATAAGGTTAAGAAAGTAATAAATAGCTAGTTTAATAGTTTAGTTTTTATATTCTAAAATACTATTAGTTTATAGATAATATGCTATTAAAAATCTTCATTTAGTATATAATTTAGCCTATAGTATAGTCTAAAACCTTAATAGGAACTTCTAGTAATAATTAAATATAATAGCCTTTAGGATTCCCTAGTTACTATATTAGAGGCTATAAAGAAGGAGGTATCCCTAGATCTTAGTAGAATATAATAAGTAACCTAGGATAAGAAGTATTACTTTAGAGAACTTATTAGTTATAGTAAGTACTATATTAAGTAGTATGAAGTTCTCTATTTATAGCCTAAATATTATAAAGATATTTTAGGAAGTCTAATAATAAGGTCTATAGTAATTATATAGAAGGGAATAGCTAGCGTTAATATTAGCTATATTACGCTAAGTAGTAGTTAATATTCTATATTTATTATTCTATATTATAAGCAGTTAGCTATATAGTTATTAACTTATTATTTAAGACGTAGTATATAAAAGTATTTATTAATAGCTCTCTACGTTCGTTCTTTATAAAAGTAATAGTAGTTATCATCAGCTTCTTTAATAAGTAGCGTTACTAACTCTTTTAGACCTTAGAGCCTTTATTTATTAATATAAGGGTTAATATAGTAAAGGAGACTATTATATATAATAAAGTTAAGGTTTATATTATCTATCTTTTCATAGAGTATTTTATATACTCTGCTCTAGGACTTCGAGTTAGTATATAATTAGATAAGCTTTATCTTAAAGTTATTATTAAGAGATACCTCTATTATAAAGTTAATACTTATTAGTATTTTATCCTATATCTTATTAAGTTCCCTAACGTCTTTAACTAGGATTTCTATTATAAGTAGGTATAATAATATATCTATTATAATATTTAATATTCTAGGGATATAATAATATATAAGGGAGAATTAGCTAAGATATTCTAATAATAAGGTAAGTTATAAGTTAGACCTTATCTTATCCTCTAATTATAGTAATATTTATTTAATAATATTATATATTACTAAATAGTTAGTAAGTATAATTATAGGGTCTCGTCTTAATAAATATAATATTAGCTAGCACTTCTTTACTACTTAAACTAGGTAAGCTACTTTGAGTTTAGTAGGCTAATATTTCTATTTAGCTTAGTTAAGGGCTTTACTAATATAAGTAATTAGGTTATATTAGTACGCTTAATAGGGTTATAAGGCTTCTACTTAATATTATTAGCTAGCTAGAAGATTAACGCAGAGTATCTATATTCCTTTAATAAGTTAAGCTAAATAAATAGCTACTTATTAGGGTTATAGTAAAATAAGTTGTTATCTACTATTAATATATCCTTTATATTATTAAAGCTAGCTTCTTCTTCTAGTATAGGTTTAAAGCTTCTTTTTTAATAGAAGACCTTTTATATAGCGCCTTTATCCTTTCCTTAAGCTTAGGCTTTAGTAAGTAACGTTATTTTTTATTATTAGAGCGGTTAAATATAATTACTATAACGTAGTATTATATATTATAGGAAACTAGTTACCCCTATTTAGTATTTAAGCTAGCGAAGGTTTTAAGGGTACTTAATCTTCTTAATAGCGTTGATATAGTCCTACGTATTTAATAGTCTAAATATATTAATAGTAAAGCTAAGTAGCTTAATAGAATAGTATCCTATAAATAACTTTTTTATAGAGACCGAGAGCTTAATATTAGCAAAGAGTTTAAGAATTATATCGAGGTGCTTAAGGTAAGCGCTAAGGTCCTTTAAGGTAATAATGATATTATTAATAAATATATAGGTATATTCCTTATAGTTATAAAGGTTTATCTATAGTATATTAAGCGTGAGCAGGCGAATTATAAAATCCTATTAGTACTACCTTTAAGCGTTCTTATTTATAATAGCTAATTATAGTAAATCGGTCCTAATATTCCTTCTTAATAAGGAATTAGTAAAAGAAGGACTAAGTATTAATTATAGTAATCTATAGTTTGCTATAAAGGCGTTTAATAATATCTTACTATAGTAGTATAGGGTATACATTAGGAATTATAGCTTTATTAAGAGCACGTAGGTCTATAACTATTTAACCCTTATGCTTACTATTTATAATTCGCTATATTATAAATACTAGGGCTTTAAATAGTATAGGTCTAGAGTTACTCTATTCTATATAGTCTTATATATAAAGCTCGTCTAAGGCTTTATTAATAAGTTTCTTATCTTCCTTACTAACTAGGTAAGGTTATTATCTAATATTTATATTCTACTATCTTTTAATAAGTTTAACCTTAAGGTATTAATCCTCTAGAAGGTTAATTACTCCTTAGTCCTTCTAGATAGTAGGGTAACATGATATAACCTCTTTAAGGCGTTAAATAGCTTTAGTATCTTAGTTATAGATATATATACCTTCCTTAGTAATAACTACTAGTAAGTCTTTAGGCTTAGTTATACCTATCTTACTATTTAGGTTAATATTCCCCTTATAGATATCTCCGCGAGTTTGCGTTATATTATCCTTTATTACGCCTTAATTAGCGAGCGCTTCCTTACTAGTTAGATTAGAGATCTCTACTTATTTATTAACTAGTAGTTCTAATAGCTAAATAAGTATTGCGAGATTACGATCTAAAAGGTTCAAAATAGTATAATATATTAGATCCTTATATAATAATATTAAAAAAGCTATTTATAATTAATTGCGAGTCTTTAGCTTAAGGTATCTATTAAACTTAAAGGGCGTTAGGGTTCTAAGTTTAGTACCTCGTTTAATTTTTAAAAGGTAAGGGGCGTTATTAATAATGAGAACGAGTAGTGAATTACCTATATATATATATATACCCTTTATGCTTTAAGCTAAATAGAAGGGACTCTATTTTACTAATAGTATATTAATTTAAATAGCGGAGCGACTATATAGCGTAATAGTTATATTTCTAGTAGTATATATATTATAAACGTTTAAAGGGACTTTTTAAGTAGATCTAAGAAGGAATTTGAATATTATTATAAGATATAATCTAGACGTACGATTCTAAGTTTAGGATATTAAGCCTATTAGGTATATTAAAGTCTTACCCTATAAGTAAGCTAGCGTTTAAATAAGGGATAAGCTATATACCTATATAGAGCTTAGTAGTTATTATATAACTATTAGGTTATTATCCTTATATAAGGATAGAGAAGGTTACCTAAGCGATAGTCTTAAGGCTTCTAATACCTTAGAGCTTAAATACCTTAGGTTCTCTTAAGAGGGTATAGAACTACTATTAGAAAAGGGCTAGAACCGATAGGAACTAGAAAGATAACAAATAATATAGCTCTACTTATAAATAAGTAAGAATATTAAGAGTAAGCTTAAAAGATATATAGAATAATTCATAGATCTAATTAAAAGAGATCCTCTTAATTAGGTATAGATTTACTAGGAAATTACTAAAAAATAAGATATAGGGTTATTAAGATACTTATAATAATATTTATAATATTATCTTCTCCTCCGCTACGCTCCTCTCCTCTACGCTCTACTCTATAGTCTCCTTATAATAGGTCTATATACTAAGGGAGTTTTCTAAAAGTTATATAGCTAAGTCTATCCTATCTTATTCTAATTATCCTCTTAAGACTTTTTATAATATTATAAAAGAGAGTTTTAAAAAATAAATAAAACTACTTTATAGAAATAGTAAATAAACTCTATTTATAGATCTAATCTATTAATAATATCTTCTAGGTAGGTAATCTTATTATTAAGAAGGTCCCCTAGGTTTAATTATTTTCTATTATAAGTTATATCTTAATAATAACCTTATTATTTCTTCCTTTTTATTATACTCCTTATCCTACTCTAATCCTTAGTATAGCTAAAACTACCTACCTTATTATACTAGGCGTAAGAAGGTATAATAATACGCTCCCTTAAGCGTATTCTACTTAATTTAATCCTACTAGTTAACCCTCTACTAGATATAGTCTATATAGCTATAATTATACTTATTTAAAAGACTAAGCCTCTTAGGATATAATAATATATCTATAAGTATAGTTCTTAGGCATAGCTTAAAAGTTATACTATAACTTAGTATCTATAAGACCTATAACTAAAGCTAATATCTAAGGTATTTAAGCTTATTATCTAGTATCTTAAATAAAGCGGACCTAGATAATATTAATAATCTATAAAAAGGTTAAGGAATATCTACTATAAGAGATAGTATAATATTATTATTATTTCTAAAGTCTATTATATTATTATCTATAAGTAAAGGAGTAAGAGGGTATAAAAAGAAGAAAGGTACTTTCTTAAAGTCTTCTTAGCTTAATAGGGTATCTTATAGAGTTATATTACTATTAATAGTTAAGTTATAGAACTCTATAGTAATTATAGATATATATCGAGTAACTAAGGGGATTTTAGAGTTAGAGAATAATATACTATTACTTAAGGTTATACTATTAAAAAGTAGAGATAGCAATCCTTCTTAAATTAGAGCTCTAGCTTATTTAATATATTAGAGACTATATATAAATCTATCCCTCTACTAAACTAAATTAACTATATAGGTATTAATTAATAGGAGCTTTTAGAGTTATAGAGGAGCTCCTATCTTATAATACTATATATTAAGGTCTTATATAGCTTTAATAAAGCGCTAATTACTATTCTAATCCTATATAGAGTTATAATAGAAATAATAGCTAGTTAACTAATCTATAAAAATCGCAGCCTAGTAATAATTATTATAATTTAATAGAAAGAAAGCTCTAGTAGTATCCTAGAGATTCTTTACCTCTTCTCTTTTAAGCTTTATAGAAGCCTTATTAATTTCTTTCCTAGGTTACTAGGCTAGCGTATAGATTAGAGTATAGATATTATAAGGGTAGCCCTTAATTATAAATATAAAAAGGGCTATAACCTCTAAATTATCTAACTCCTCTTTTCTTATTAGCTTCCCTTATATATTATAAAGGTCTAATAAATATTCTACCT
>JAVHLU010003044.1:0-13670 GCA_036785755.1 Colletotrichum ledebouriae
GCTCTTAGTACTTAGGGCTATAATAGTAAGGGGTTTATTAGTCTCTAGTTACTAATCTAGTTAATCTCGCTATACCTATTAGCTTAGTAAGACTACTAATCTCTATATTAGTATTATATATAGCTATTATAGCTATATTAGCTATAACTCGCTAGTTAAATAATAGTAGTTATAATAATATATAAGGGGGTAAGGAAAGGAATATACTTACTAGAACCTACTAATAGTATAAAAAAAAAAGAGAAAGGGAGGATTTTAGGGTCTACGTTATTCCTACCTTAATTCTATAAGAAAGCATAGCTATTACTATTCCCTTAGAACTAAGGTAGGTCTATAAATATCTTCCTCTCTTTAAACTACGTTTTTATTATTACTTATATTATTATTATTCGTTACTTATAAATTTCTTAAGTTATTATTATATTTAATATAGATTAATTATATATATATATATATCAATAGCAGGGACGTATAGATATAGCAATAGTACCTAACTCTCTAAGAAGCTTATAAAGGCTATTAAAAAGAGCAAAAGAATCTACTTCTAGGTATTATTAGAAAGGGCTAGAACTAATAAGAACTAGAAAGATAATAAATAATATAGCTCTACTTATAAATAAGTAAGAATATTATAAATAGGCTTAAAAGATATATAGAATAATTTATAGATCTAATTAAAAGAGATTATCTTAATTAGGCGTAGATTTACTAAGGAAATACTAAAAAACGAGGTATAGGATTATTAAGGTACTAATTATAATTATATATCTACTATCCTAAAGTCTATTACGCTCCTCTCTTCTATACTCTACTTTATAGTCTTCCTGCAACGGGTTTATGCGCTAAGGGAGTTTTCTAAAAGTTACGCAGCTAAGTCTATCTTATCCTATCCTACTATCTAGAGGGTAAGTACTAGGTAGTAACGAGGCGCCTAACTACTAAATACCTCGCTAGAATAACTTATACCCTTACTCTAGGAATAAGTTAAGAAGACTTAATAGAAGGACCTCTTTTATATTAATAAGGAGGGCCTCTGGCCACTGCATAGTGACTTTACCTGCTCAAGTGCAACAGACCTTCTAACTCCGCGCCTCCTGATAATATATAGCCTTCGGTCACGTGATCGTAATTGCTAACTACCTCTCCTAACTATAGCTGTACTTATACGTGCCTATAGCCTCACGATCTTTAACTTTATATTGATAATAACGTGGTTTTTAATTATTTAATAGACTACGAAACTATTGACTTTTCCTCTCGCGCACTACCCGCGCTGCCGCTAAATACCGCCTCTATTACTACTTCGTCCGCTAGAAGTCGTTACTATCTTTATCCTCTTATTTAATCGGGTTAGCTAACGCCTTCGCTATACTATTATTAGTAATACTCTCTCTATTTAGCGCAAGCCGTACTTACTAACGTTCGCCTAGGCCGCCTAGGCTACCTCTGCTTTAGTAATATAGAGGACCTGCTTAAAGAAGGGCTACTCTATAGGGTATATAACGACCTACTAAACTTCTACTACTAAGTTTACTTACTTAGCTCTAATACTATTATACCTTATAGAGTCCCCTATAGGGGTATTAAAGTAAGCCCTCTTAAGGGCTATATTAATAATATACTCTCTATATATAGCGGAGTAGTTAATAAAGGAGCGGGTTTTATTAATTATATTAAGGCTAAACTCTCTAGTAATCCCCTCTATATTATTTATACTAAAGGGCGTGCCTCGCTTAGGCTTAGCGTATTTATATATAGGGTTTAGTACTAATATAGTTAAGGGATAAGGATAAGGATAAGGGAGAGGTATAAAGCCCTGCTTATAATAGTAGAGCTTCTTATACTTCTAGCTATAAGAACCTCTTAGGAAAGACCTCGCTAGTTAAGGAGTTACCTCTTATATAGTAATATTTATAATACTTTTAGTATCTTACTAGAAGGTTAACCTTTGAAGTTAAGGAGTTATCTTATATAGTAGCTTTCGCAGCACCTTACTAGAAGGTTTAGCGAGGGCGTTACTACGAGAGCCTTAGTAGCCTATTTAGCTCTAATATAATTAGCCCTAGTATAGCGCGTATCTGACTTTATATAGTAATATTCAGAGGGTTTACTTATAAGTAGTAGGAACGTATAGGGTTCCTATATTATTTTCCTTAACTAGTAGAGGGTATAGGTTAAAATACCTATATAGTATTTCCCGAACTATGCCTGCGAACTAGGTGAATTTGTTATAGTCTTTTTGCGAAGGGGCTGCGGCGTAATTCCAAGCTCAATATTAATAAGGAGTAAGAATAATAGGGTATAAAGTAGTTATTAAATAATATTAATACCCTAAGATACTAAGAGGGGTTATATATCTCTAATAACTACTTATTTTAAAACAAAGTCCTTAGAGCTTTTTATAACGAACTATCTAGAGGTTACTAGGGGGTTATTAAGATACTAAAGAGGATTAGAAAATCGTTCTTCTAGAATATATAAAAGAGTAATATAAAGGAATATATTAAGATATATATAATATACTAATATATAAAGTTAAGATACTACCTCCTATATAGTAAATATATACCCCTACTAATACCTAGCTAGCTTTTTAAATAGATATTAATTAACTTTATTATAAAACTACTACTATCTCTAATAATAATAAATAAGCTATATAATAATAATATTATTATTATTAACTAGTTTATAAAATACTCCTTATATATCCCTGCTAGGGAGTTACTTACTACTAATAAGTTAGCTATACTATTAACTAAAGATATCTTCCTTACGTTTAGGCTCCTAGAAGCTATTATATCTAATTAGGGATCGCTATTTACTAGTAACTTCTAGTTTAAAATATACTACTTACTAGTTATTAAGAGGAAGATTAGTACTACCTTTTATCCCTAAACTAATAGCTAAATAGAACGCTAGAACTAGAGTATTAAATACTTTTAAGGACTTTCTATAGTATTAACTAGGATAACTAGGTAATATAGCTTAACCTAGCCTAATTCGTTTATAATAACTCCTATTACGAAGGTACTAAGACGTTACCTACTAAGCTATTAATAGGATATTCCTCTTATAAACCTAATAACATTAAACCCTAGTTAAAGGGTTTAGTTCTAGTAGTATATAAGATAGTGTATAGCCTACTTACCTAGAGGTTAGCTATTACTAACTTACTTTAGAAATATAATAAAATATATAGTAAGTTCTATAATTAAAGGAGGACCCCTATTATTTTTACTATAGGAGATCTTATATTATTTTAAATAAAACACATTAGGTAGAGGTAGCCCTCCTATAAACTTTCTAATAAATACCTAGGTTTAGTTAGAATCTAATAGGTAATTAATAGAGGATAAGCATATAAGCTATAGATTAATAAAAAGTACTAAATTTATAATATTTTTATACCTATATAATTAGAACCTTTTTATAGCTTAGCTATTTTACTATAAGATATCCTAATTAATAATAATAATAATATCTATATAGTAGACTATATCGTTACCTATAGGGGCCCTAGATATAACTATTAGTACCTTATTAAATAGAAGGGCTATAGCGAACTAGATAATTTATAGGAGCTATAACGTAACGTATTAATAGACGTATAAAGTAATTATAAAGCCTAATTATAAGTAAAATTATTATAATTACTATATAACTTAATAGATAACTTAATATATAACTAGTAGTTAGGTAGAAATAGAGCACGCTAGCTAGGTATCTTAATTTACTAGCTTAAAAGCCCCTAATAAGGTAAAAAAAAGACTAGAAAAACGCTTAAAGGTAATATTATACTACTTAGAGGTTATTAGTAGCTTACTAGGGGCGCTCTTAAAAATTCTATATCTACTAGGTACTAGTACCCTCCTCGCTAGAACTAGTTATATCCCCCTTAATATTATTATCTCTTAAATAGATAGATAGAGTAATAAATAAAGTAATTAGAACCTTATAATACTATTTTAAGTTAGAAATACTAACTAGAGGAGTATTAATAAGGTATTAATAGAGATTAGGTTAACTTATTATTTTATTAAAAGCCTTATTTACCTCTTTAGTATACTTAGCCTATATATCTTATATATCTAGCTACTTACTAGCTAGCTACTCTAGCTCTAAGTAATAATAATAGAGCTCATTGAGCTGGCGAGGAGCAACCCTAATTTTGGTTCCGCATCCCAAGCCGTCGTCCTTAACGTCAAGGACGACAGCTTTCATCTTCTAAAGTCCCCGGGTATAATCATAACTATTCTTTGATCAGCAAGAATCAGGTTTGCTAGCCTTGAAAATGATATTTTAGATCACGGAGCCTGCATTCTTGAAGATAGGCAGTTGTCGCCTAGCTCAAGCAAGAAAAATCCTAACGATGTCGAGTGGATACACAGATGCAGAATCCATTAGGGTCCAGACTTTGCCTCCTTCTCCTCTTTGAATGAACTGATGACCTTCTCGGCAACCTTGAATCCCTCAATACCGGCTGGCATTCCACAGTAAATGGCCGCTTGAAGCAACGTTTCTCGGATCTCGACTTCGCTGGCACCGTTATTGAGAGCACCCCGAACGTGTGCCGCAAGCTCAGGGCTTCTGTTCAACACGCACAGCATGGCGATGTTTAGGAGGGAGCGCTGTTTCCTTTCGAGGCCAGGACGAGACCACACAGATCCCCAACAAGCTTCTGTCACCAGCTCTTGCATCGGGCGTGCAAAGTCGGAGGAACCTCCGGCTAGTGCCGCATCCACGTACTAAGGACCGGCGACTTCGTATCGAATTTTGAGACCTTGTTCGTAGAGCGTTCAATGCGCTGCGGCCTTGGCTTGTTCTGATATCGGGCTGGTTGCTGACATGGCGGATGAGACCGGAGATGTTGAGCAAATAGTAGAATAAGTAGGTGTTGTCAACTTTCGGAATTGATTTTTGATCAAAATGATCAAAACTCGCGATATCATCAGTTCTGAACAAGAGCTACTCAAGGATACTGCTTCCACAACAGCACTTCAATGAATTGCAAGCAACATCGTTAGCAATGGATAGATGAGACGCCTGGTCTTTGGGTATGGTGGAAATTTTACCCAATTTTACCCTAGCAGCTCTTGGGCTTCGATAATTCCAGTCCCCCCCACTTGGAAATGGTAACCCCCCGCCCTGTTTCCGGCCCCGCGTCATGACGGAGCCTTTACGGCTGGATTATCAATCGTGATGGACACACGTTGGAAAATTGCCATGCGAAAGCGGTTCCCGGATCGGATATTGGTATCCGAACCCGCGAAGTGATAGAGGGGACACCCGACCCAGTCGACGTGAGTTTGAGATGAGAGCAACGATTCCATCTGCTCGGTAAGCTCGCGTAACCTCAACAGATTGTCCAAGCTGCGTCCATAATTGTATCTGGGCGTGTGGCGCGTGAACCTTGCGCAATTAAAGAAGGAAGTCCCACAGTCATAGCGTTTGAAATCAACTTCTAAAGTAAGATCGAAAATCATGTCTGCATTTTGTTTTATTCGGTCCTCTCCCAGTCTTCTCTGCCACCGATGTACCGGAACAAAACTCTGGAGTCTAGGTCTTTGTACTCTGGCGTCTGGCTGGCTTGTTTGTATGCCTCGAGGCCAACCTCTCCAAGCAATAATCTCGCACCGACCTTCTCCGCTGTTGCAACGGCCAAGCCGAAGTCCTTAGACATCAGCTGGACTCTGAAGCCTCCCTTGTATCCATGACTTGACGGTGCGTCTGGGCAAATACCAGGCACAGGGTTGAACTTGTCGCAAATCGCACTCTGTGCGGTACTCTTGGAAAATACGCGCGCGAATAGTCGCGGATCCATGCCCGAGCGCATGCCGATGTTCATGGCCTCGGCCGTCGCGATCGAAATGAGGCCAGAGCAATAGTTGTTGCACAACTTAGCCGTGAGTCCCATGCCAGGACCGCCACAGGCAATGATGTTCTTTCCCATGAGGCCCAGCAAGCCATTGATGAGGTTCCAGTTGTCGTCTTGCTCTGAGCAACCGACCATCATAGTCAGAGAAGCTGCCTCAGCGTCGATAGTACCCCCCGAAACTGGGGCGTCGTAGAACGAGGCTTTGGGGAAATCCGACTTGACGGCGGCGGAGACAGCCAAAGACGTTTCGGTGTCGATGGTCGAGCAGTCGATGAGGAGACGAGCAGATAGCTCCGGATTCAGGATACCGGTAACTGAGTCCATGTAAACAGATCTGACGTGAGGGCCCTCCGGTAACATGGTAAATATGATTTGCTGTGAACGCTGTCAGCAATTTGGTATCTTACAAAGCGGACGATGCAATCTTACGGCCTCTCCAGAGACTTCCTTTGGGGAGTTGCATATCGATACCGACTCTCTGTTGACCTCGGCAAAGTCGGTCATCGCCTCTTCGGACACGTCGTAAATGAACATTTTCGAATCTTTAGCAGATTTCGAGGCTATGTTCGAAGCCATCCGAGCTCCCATGGCCCCGAGGCTGATAAAGCCTAGCTTGAGAGATGTTGAGAAACGTCCTATAGGGCCACATTTATAATTACTAAAGAGCTTGTTCTATTATAACGAGAGTAGCTATAACGTAGTTGCTTATAACCACGGTTAGAGGAATAACCTCTAGAAAAGGTCGCTCTAGAGCTAATATTAGTTATATACTATACTAGGAATAGGTAATACTAAAGGTGTTATAATATACCCCCCTAGACGTAGTAGTAGCTAGAAAAGCGCCTAACTATATAGTATGCCTTGAAATACCTAAATATAAAGCGATATATCTATAAATAACCTATTAATAAGCCTATTTATAAAAAAGATAATAAAGTAAAGTTATTTATATTAGGTATAGGCGAAGCGTAAAAAGTCGTAGTTTTCTACCTTTATAACTATAGCTATTATTATTATAATACCCTTTATTTACTAACTCTTACTAATAGTAATAGAATCCGTTATCTCTTATTAGCTTAGGCAGGGTAGCTACTATTATATCAATTCTAAATAAAATAACCTAGCTACCCCCCTACCTTCTTAACTCTCCCCTATATATAATATAATAACTATATATATACCTAGCTTTAGTTCTAATAATAACCTTATTACGCGTGCGCGCGTGTAACTATATTATATAACGATCTTAAAACTATTATAATATACTAATATATTTATAAATACCTCCTAAAAAGAAAACTAGTCGGGCTATAGCCCTTAAGAAGGCGCGCGCTACTAAAAGTAAGAATAAAGCTAGGGGTAGAGGGGTACGCCCTCCTCCCCTAGAGAGTAATAGTAAGGTTATATATATATTATTCCTTCCTATTATTAATATATAATATACTAATATATTATATAGTAAGTAGAAAGAAGTAGAAGTAACCTATAGAGGGTAGCTCTAGGGGTAAGGGTTTATAGCTTAAGAGGCCTTAGGGTTATTTTCCTAAGTAATTTAAGAGGATAGCTCCTAGTAAGTTATAATCTATTTATTATTATAACTATACTCTAGAATATTACTAACCTTATTATTATTATAATCCCTAAGGAGATAGATAGGAAAGAGGGTATAAATAAGGGCGGTTTAGAGCCCCTTCCTAGCCCTCCTCCCCCTAGTAGAGGTATAGAAGTAGAGTAAATACCCCTATTTAATAAGCGCTACTTTTAATATATTTTAAGTAAGCTCTTAGGCCTATTAGATAGAAGGTACTCGCTTAGCACGGTAGGTAAGTATAACTACTATTATAAGGGTAAGGTGCCTTATTAATAAATAAGCGCCCCTATTACTATTATAGCCTACTAATATACTAAAGCTAAGATTTTAGATAACCTAGTAATTATAAAAGTACGGTTCTATATACGCTTTATTTCTATAACTAATTTCTAATATAACCTATAGACCCTTATTTATTAGAGAGCTATACTCTACGAGGCTGTTACTATTTAAAAGGAGGAGATTATAGTAGTAAAAAAGGGTAGTAATAGTAAGGGTTTAGGTAGGGCTCCTAAGGTAATAGGTAGTTCTAGTGTATATAGCGTTATTACTCTATCTCCTGCCCTAGTTTTATTTAGAACTCTAGCGGTTAGCATAGGTATACCCGCACCTTATCTACTTACTAGTAATATAGCTACTATAGTACGCTATATAGTTAATAGTCTTATTTATATATATTTACTAGAGGTATTACTACTTTTATATAATATCCTAATAGATTAGTATAAGCAAATCCTCTAAGGTTAGGTAGTAGAAAATTAGCGTTTTAGGGCGGCCCTTTAGAGTATATTATATCCTTTTACTCCTATAAGAGTAGCTTTAGGCTTCCTAGCTAATAGGCTATAAATTAATTCAAACTTAGGCGCTACTAGCCCTCCTATACCTATTTAGAGCATCCCTTATTTATTATAATTATTCTCTATATATCTTTTAGATCAAGGAGCGAATAGAAATATTCGAATTTCTTATAGTTTAGAACCTTTATAAGACCATTAGCTAGTATATTATTTATTAGTATATATACTACGCTAAACGATCCCCTAGCGTATTCTTATTATAGCTATATATTTTAAATATTAATATACTATAGCTTAGTTAAGATCTATTCCTTTTTACCTATTATAAGATAATTTATTTATTAGTTATTATAATAAATCTTCTAGATATCGCTAAGTTAAAGAGCGATATCCCTAAATAGCTTCTAAAGAGCGACTTTTTCCTTAGTAATATATTCGAGGCTTAGAAGCTCTACTTCTATTATTAATATTATAACTATAGCTTATTAAGTAGCCTTCTACTAGATTAGTCCTCTAAAGAGCGAGATTATATACCCTTAAGATAACCTCTACGTCTCCTTATTATCTATAAATAAAGCATTACTTATAATTAGTAGTACCTATCTACCCCCTAAGTTACTAAAGCGTATTATAAGGTAATAAGTATAATATAAGTACTATATAACCTAGTTAGTAGTAGTATAGTAATAAGGAGCGGGATTTATTAGGAATCTTAAGAGTAGAGAATATATAAAAGCAACATCGGGTTAGATTATAATAGTAATATAGAGTATAGAGCTAATCTTCTCTTAGAAACTCTTTACCTCTAATAGTATTATTATTATTTTACTCTTTAGGAGTAGTAGGTTTAGAAGGGGGGTTACTAGCGCTCTTAAGTTAAGTAGATTAAACTTCTTTATAACTTATTTAATATATTTATTATAAGAAAGGTATATTCTTTATATAGCTTAGTTATAGATTACTCTAATTCTAAGATAGTACTTAACTAGGCCTTATTCTTTTAACTTATACGCTTCTTTTAGGCTAGTAATTATCTTTTATAGTACTTCTTTATAGTTCCTATAAAATAGGATAAGGAAGTTATCTATATAAAAGATAATAAGGACCCTCTTCTTATTTAACTAGAAGAGATATAGGTCTTTATTTATAGGTATAAGGCCTAGGTACTAAAAGGTTAAGGAGAACTCCTTATACTAGAGTAGTAGCGCGTCCCTTAGCTTATAGAGTATATAGCGTAGTTTAATATATTTTCTAAGCTACTTAAAGCTATCTAGTAACTTATAAATAATTAGGTTTTTATTTAGGTCTTAAGAGGCGTTTAGAAACGCGTTAATAATATCGAATTATTTAACTTCGAGGTCGAATTATATATTAATTACTATTACTACTCTAAAGGTATAAGTAGCGAGGGTTACTATATAAGTCTATTTAAGGGGCGACTTCTCTTCCTAATTACCTTAAATATAGATCCACACTTTATATTAGTTAAGGACGTTATCCTTATTAAATTTATAGGTAAATACCTACTTTAGAGGGATTAGTCTCTTTATTATTATCTCTCGATTAATAACGCGCTATATATCTGTTTACTATAATTTACCTATTTTAACCTTAGCTACGTCTTTAAAGCGAGTTTAGAGCGCTTATAAGAGGTTTAAAAGTTCTTTTTATAAGCGAGGTAGCTTAGTAAGGTTATTAGTAGTAAGACGTTTATAGATTATTATAGTTATACGAGCAGGTTTTATACTATAAATAGTAAGTAATATAAATATAGCTATAGAGCGTATAGTACCCTATATTAGCTTTTAGAAAGGCTTTCTATTAATTAGATATAAAAGTCTTAAAGAAGCTAGATACCCGCTCTTACTCTATATAGTATTAGAGTAAAAACTAATAACTAGAGCGGGATTTACTTTCTACTATTCCTAGTTATAGGTTACTAAGTAGTAGATTGCGTAGTTATTAGCTTTAATAAGTTTAGCTATAGCTCTCCTAGTTATATACCTAGTTAGACCTTTATTTAGTATTAGCCCTCTCCTCTCTATCCTAATATAGCTATACTAGTAGATTTAAGGGCCTCCTATCTAAACGTTTATTCTTATTACTCTTACCTGCTTTAGAAATATATTATAAAGTAGGTAGTAGTTTAATTATAATATAGTTCTTAATCCGTTCCCCTTTAGAATTAACTTCTCTAATAGCTTTATATATATAGTTTATTTCTAGTATATATACTATACTTATTACTCTATTTATTAGGGCTAGGCTTTTATCTAGCTCTAGCGTAGGATTAGGGGATAATAGCTACCCCCCCTTCTAACTTACCTATCCCTTTAGAAGTTTTAGGATTCTTCTATTTAGAAACTTAGTTATAGGAACGAGGGTTAGTATAGGTAATTATTTAATTATAAGTATTAATATAGCTTTATCCTTATTTATAATACCTAGGATCTTAAGTTTAAAGTTAACCTATAATATAAGCTTTTTAATCTCTTTTACTATCTTATAGATAACGTCTTCTAGGATAGCCTCTTTTACCTTATTCTTTATATAGAAAGTCTATTTATTAAATATCACGTTCTATATAATGATAATTATTTATAATGCGGGGATCTAGACCCTATATAGGTTATAGGCGTTTAGAATATATCCTACTAGGTATCTAATATATCCCTATAGTAGTACCTTAAAGTCTCTCTTATTAATTCCTCTCTCCTATTCCCTCTTAAGGGGGTATATATAGTAGCTATAGGTATATATATATCCCTAGTAAGAGCGAAGGTTATAGGTTAGGGTCGCTCTATTATTAGGTTACTACTAGCGAAAGTACTAGCGGAACTACTCCTCTTTAATCTATAGTAGCGAATACTAGTTATAGCGCTTAAGTAGGCTTATATTATATAGCGTTATTACTACTAGTACTATCTTAGCTTATAGTTTCATAGGTAAGCTAGCTATAGCGAGTATCTTAATTATTCGAGTTATAACTTCCTAACTAGCTTATTCCCCTCTACTATTTAATTCCTTTATATATAGAGGGGTTATTTTAACCTCTATTCCTTCTATATAGGTCTAATCCTTATATTCTATATAGCTTATAAGTGAAATTACTAACCTCTCGACGTCTTATCTAAATTTATAAATAAAAAGTCCCTTCTATTAAGATACCTATCGCTTAAAGGTATATAGAGCGAGTATAACGTTACTATAGGTCTTATTAATATATAGAAATATAAAGAGCTAACTAGTATATTTATCCTTAATAATAAGGAGCTACTAGTTCTAGTTAAAGCTTTTAGGGTAGTTAAAAAGATCCTATGCGATCCTATAGTAAGGGCGTATTGCTCTATCTTCTAATATTTATCTTAAAACCACTTATTTAATATATATAACTACGTAGTATTAGTACTATAGGTACGTTAGGTTTTTAATCCTTATCCCCTAAGTAGCGTATACTAGCTACTTTAAAGCCTCGGGGCTAAGGTGCTTACTTTAGAAGTACTAAAGTATTATATTATTACTCCGGTCTAGTAGTAGTATAAAAGAGGTATACTTATATATTATAAGCATATAGTTTATATTATTAATTATAATATTAATACTTTAGGAGATCCGCTTAGGAATAGGGTATAAGGAACGAGGCTTATATTTAAGGAAGGCGAGGTTCGCCTTCTTAATAAGTTTCTTAATTATAACGCTATTCTTATAGGTTCTAAAGCGAAGTATATAGTTATACCCTAAGTATTAGATATCTATCTTTTAAAATAGCGCTTTAGAGATAATATTAATATAAAAGTTCTCTATAGATCCTATATTATAAAGTATAAGGTCCTCTATATTTATACCTTTTAAGCTATTAAGAGCGTTCTTAATAATCTATATACCTTTTATAATAATTAGGTATAAAGCTATTCTAGAATTAATATATTCTCTATTATAATACCTAATTAAAGAGGGGATAAGTAGGGACTTATTATTAATAAAGTGCGTTCCTCTATAGTTATCTAGGACTATAGACTTATATAATACGTAGGGTCCTAAGTAGGGGGTTATAAAGATACTTAGGTGCTCTTTATCTAAGTTAACTATATTATCCCTAACCTCGTTTAAGAGGGCTATATAGAAACCGACTATTATTATATTAGTAGTATAGCTTAGGGCTATATTAGATTTCTTAGGTAAACCCTTATTACCCCCCTTATTATTTTAGTAGGTTTTACTCTTATAGGGTATAGCGCGTAGCTAGCCCTTATAAGTAAGTTCTCTATAAGGATTAGTAAAGCGTAAGTTACTATTTAACTAGTTATAGATCTAAGCTACTTATAGATCTATTACTAATATATAGGGGCCCTTCTAAGAACGTCTAGTTAAGGCGGCTTCTAAGTAGTTATAATTAATACTTAGCTATTAATAGCTCGACCTATATAGGTATTATTTATTACTAGATAAGTTACTAGTTATAGGAATACTTAATAGGTTAGCCTCGTCTATATAGCTAGCTAGCGTTATAAAGACCCTAGCGCTTTATTCTTATAACCTTAAGTAGAGTATATCTTTATATAAGAGGTCCTTAAATATATTAGTATATTAGCTTATATTAGAGACTAGTATTAGGATAGGATAGGATAGACTTAGCTACGCAACTTTTGGAAAACTCCCTTAGCGTATAGACCTATTATAGGGAGACTCTAGAGTAGAGTATAGAGGAGAGGAGCGTAGCGGAGAAAACGGATAGCATTATTATTATTACTATTAGTACCTTAATAACCCTATACCTCGTTTTTTAGTAATTTCTTAGCGAATCTACGCCTAATTAAGATAATCTCTTTTAATTAGATCTACGAATTATTCTATATATCTTTTAAGCCTACTCTTAATATTCTTACCTATTTATAAGTAGAGCTATATTATTTATTATCTTTCTAGTTCCCTTTAGTTCTAGCCCTTTCTAATAATACCTAGAGGCGGATTCTTTTACTCTTTTTAATAGCTTTTATAGGCTTCTTAGAGAGTTAGATACCTTCGCTATATCTATACGTCGCTGCTATTAATATATATATATATATAATTAATCTACTTTAAATATAATCATAACTTAAGAAATTTATAAGTAACGAATAATAACGATATAAATAATAATAAAAAAGCAATTCGAAGAGAGGAAGATATTTATAGACCTACCTTAGTTCTAAGGGAATAGTAATAGCTATGCTTTCTTATAGAATTAAGGTAGGAATAATATAGACCCTAAAATCCTCCCTTTCTCCTTTTCTTTTATATACTATTAGTAGGTTCTAGCGAGTATATTCCTTTCCTTACCCCCTTATATATTATTATAACTACTATTATTTAACTAGCGACTTATAGCTAATATAGCTAAGATAGCTATATATAATACTAATAT
>JAVHLU010003045.1:0-13669 GCA_036785755.1 Colletotrichum ledebouriae
TTATTAGTAACTAAGATAAGCTCCTTACTAGCTAATTTTAAGAGGAATTTATAAGAGAGAGGGCTATTAAGCGCCGCCTCTTTACTATATATTACCCCTAGACTAATAGGTAGTTTAAAAGGATATATTAGATATTAGAAAAGTACTTATAAGTATATACTAGTAACTTACTATAAGAATAAGCAATCTAGTTACCTGAGGCTAAGTTTATATATAATAATAGTTATTATAGCACTACTAGCTACTTACTAATAGAGGCCCTATATAGCTATTACCTATATTATATAGAATATATAACCCCTGCGAATAGGGTTATAATATAGGGCGTAAGGGAGTAAATTAAATATATCTCGAGGCTTTATAGGAGGGCCTAGGAATAATAGTAGAAGGCTACTAAGGCGTAAGCTAAGTATTATAATATGAGGTATAAGGAATAAACCTACTATTAGGGATAAGTTATTAGGCTATTAATAAAGAACTTCTAGTTTAAGAATAAAAAACTAGCGCTTAGGTTTATATAAGTAGCTATTATAGAACTAATTAGTATATAAGCTTATAGAGTTTATTTATTATTATAGTACTAAAGGATATATAATATATTCTTAGTTACCTTACTAGAACTATAGGATAATTACTAAGTAAGTAGTAAAGGCTTACTTATATACCTAGAGCTTAAGGATAAGCTAGAGGAATAGGAGGTTAAAGAGATTATTATATAGCAAGGTATTAGTAATAATATATAATACTTAGTTAAATAAGTAGGTTAGCCTATAGAATATAATATATAAGAACTTATAGAGAACTTAGTAAACGCGCACGAGGCTATTTATAAGTTTAATAGATAATATAAGAAGGCTTATAAGAAGTAGGATAACTAGCTACTAAAACTACTATAATAAGTTAGTAATTATAAACTATAAGACTATAAAATAGAACTTAGTTTAGAAGTAAAACGTTAATTAAATTAAGTAGCGAATTATTACTAAAGCTATAGTAAAAAGGGGTATTATCCTATAAAAGGGGAAAAGAGCTAACTATCTAATTAGTTATTAACTTCTTAGGATAGCCACGGGGGTAACTACTATAACTACTATAACTACGAGTAGTACTACTATAATTACTATAGTAACTAGTCGCTAAACTAGCGCTATTAGTATCCCTACTATCGCTACCTATAAGCTAACTACTAGCCGACTTACTACTAGCGCTACTAGCTAACTTACTACTAGCGCTACTACCTAACTCGCTACTAGAACTTATTACTATTAGAGATAGTAATAGTAACCTTAGCTCTCTTAGTCTTCTTTACTAACTCTTTATTACTACTTTAGCTATACTTAGTAGGGATACTAAGGTAAGAGGCGCGAGAGATAGGGCGAGCACTAGTAATAATAATAAAGTAAGAGGGGATATTATTAGTAATATACTTAGCGAGATTTTCCTAAAGCTCCTTATAAAACCTAGGGAAAAAGGTAATATTATACTTATAAGTATATTTAGGGACTAGCTTTATTAAAAAGTTATTAAGCAGGTAGTTAATCTCGTTATAGAGGTAGTTAATAGGACTATTATTATAAATATATACTAGCTAGGTAGCGTTTAGGCGCTAAAGAATATTAATACTATTATAAAAGGTATTAACTTAAAACCTAGTAATTAATAAGATATAATTAGTAAGGCTATAGCGAGTAATAGCCTATATAAACTAGGATATTAAGCGCGAGGTACTTATAGATAGAGGTAAGCTCCTAGAGCTAAAGCTACTCTATATTATAACTACTACTACTAGTAGTAAGATTATAAATAAGCTTAGTAATATACTTCTATACTACTAAATAATTACTAAGTATAGCTAGAATATAATAACAATAAAGAGGGGTTAGGATATTATCGCGCTCCTAGATCTAGATCTAGTAGAATATATTCTAAGTTATTTAGGCTACGCCCTAAAGCTCCTAAGGGACCTAGGAAATATTAATATATAGTAACCTATTAGCGAATTAGTAGAGACTTATAATAGCGTATTTCTTCTTATTAAAGTTATAATAGATATACTTCTATACGTACTTATTATATATATAGCAAAGGTAGATAATATCCTAATATATTTTATAAAAATAGCTAAGGTAAGGATAGCTACTATTAGTATTACTAGTAAGATTACTAGAAAGAATCTTAGGATTATAGAGGTATTTTATAAGAACTACGCTTATATATATAATATAAGATATTATAGAGAGCTATTAGTAAGTTACTAGAGAGGGATATAAATAAGATTAGAAGAGAGAAGGGAAAGAACTTAATAATTATAGTAAAAGCTTATAAAATAAGCGCTAAAATAGGAGAGGTAGCTAGATTAAAAAAGATTATAAAGAGGAGAAATTCTAACTAGGTTAGAGACCTTAAAAAGAAAACGCCCTTTTATATTTTAAGTTACTAGGTAATAAGGTAAAATAATTACTAGTTATATACCGCTAAACAGTTATATAACTATTAGTAACTAATTAAAAAAATAATAGTAATAATTAAAATTTAAGAATACCTATAATATACTAGGAAAATAAAAATACGTTATTTACTATAACTACCTAGATCTAGTATAGAGGGCGAGAATAAATAATATAATAAAGGCGTAGAGAGGCTACCCTATAGTTAGTAATAATATCCATAATAACATAGAGCTATATTACCCTATTAGTACGCCTTAGGAACTAAGGCTTTAGAGGGGGGGGGTAATTATAAGGAATAATAGCGGGCGTAGGATATAGAGCTAATACTATTAGCAAAATATTAGCGAATTAGTAGTAAATATATATCCTCTTAAGAAAACTCTATAAGCTAGAGACTTAGAAGGTTAAGTAATAGTTTAATATAACTACGCATACCTACGTTCTAGTATTCTAGCCTTTCCTGGTTTAGGCCTATAGCTATACTCTTATAGGAAGTTATTAAGTACCCCGAGGTTATTAACCTCGATCTTATTACTTATATATTTATAAATAGCGCTAAGAGCTACTTCTAAGTTTTATATAAGGATATTATTAATATATATAGTTTATATAACATTAAGAGTCTTATTATAGTAAGTTATATTATCTAAATATAGTAATTTAAACCCTACTTATTAAAGGATCTCCTATAGCTTCTTCTACTACTACCTCCTACCTTATTATAACCTATATAAAGCTACTAGCTTAATATATTATAGGTTTATAAAGAACTCCTTAATTGAAGGGAAAGGTATTATATATACTACCTCCTCTAGCTCTCTTTTTAAGTATATACTAATAAAGTCTTATAATTATATAGAATACCCCTTCTTATATATATATATATATTAATAGGATCTATTATAATACTATTTATAATATCGAGGTATATATCTAGGTAAAGCTACGCCTAGAGACTTATAGGAAGCCCCTTATTATAATCTATACCTTATACTTTATAAGTATACTATAAGCTTTCTTATATTTCTTTATCTACTTAGCTAATAAATAGAGGCCTTTTAATACCTCCTCCTTATTAATAAACTATAAAACTCCCTTTTTAACTAAGGTATATATCTTATTAAACGCTACCTCTACTTATAACTTCTAATTATATTTAAGTTTATTCTATACTTCTATAATAATTATTAAGTCTAGGTAAGGCTATAGAGATATCTCTAATATACCTCTAAGGGGGTCTTATATAAAAGCTATAGGATAAGTAAATATTATTTATTTCTCCTCTAGAGAGTTAGTCTTTCTAACTTATAGATATACTCGCTATACTTACTCTATAATACTATAAGTATGTTATTATAATTATAAGCCCTAACTAAGTAGTAATATATATTAGTATTCTACTAGCTTTATTATAAGTTTATAAAAGATAATATTAGAGCAGATAATACTTTTATCCCGCTCTAATACCTATATTTTATTAAGCTCGGAATTACGCCGCAGCCCCTTCGCAAAAAGACTATAACAAATTCACCTAGTTCGCAGGCATAATTTAGGAAATAGTATATAGGTATTTTAACCTATACCCTCTACTAGTTAAGGAAAATAATATAGGAACTCTATATATTCCTACTACTCGTAAGTAAACCCTTATATAAAGTCGGATATACGCTATACTAGGGCTAATTATATCGGAGCTAAATAAGCTACTAAGGCTCTTATAGCTTAGAAACGCCCTTACTAAACCTTCTAGTAAGGTGCTACGAAAGCTACTATATAAGATAAATTCTTAACCTAAAAGGTCGACCTTCTAGTAAGGTACTAAAAGTAAATACTACTATATAAGAGGTAACTCTTTAACTAAAGAGGTCTTTCCTAAGAGGTTCTTATAGCTAGAAGCATAAGAAGCTTTATAAGTAGGGCTTTATACCTCTCCCTCTTCCTTATCCCTTAATTATATTAGTACTAGACCCTATATATAAAAACGCTAAGCCCGCGCGAGGTATACCCTTTAATACTAATAACGCGCGAGAGCTCGCTAGAGAGTTTAGTATTAATATAATTAATAAAACCCGCTCCTTTTTTAACTACTCTATTATATATAGAGAGTATATTATTAATATAACCCTTAAGAGGGCTCTTATTAATACCCCTAGAAGGGATACTTATTATTATATTATAGCTAAGTAAGTAGACTTAGTAATAAAAGCTAGGTAGGTTATTATATATCCTATAGAGTAGCCCTTCTTTAAGTAGGTCCTCTATATTATTAAGGTAGAGGTAGCCTAGGCCCTTTAGGGGAATATTAGTAAGTATAGCTTATACTAACTGCTTTGATATAGAGAGAGCGTTGCTAACGACGGCATAGAAATTAATAAAGTCTAAAACGGCTGATATATAGGACGCTGCTTACTAAAGATAGTAACGACTTCTAGCGGATAAAGCAGTAATAGAGGCGGTATTAGCGGCGCGGGTAGTGCGCGAGAGGAAAAGTTAATAGTTTCGTAGTTTGAATAATTAAAAACTACGTTATTATCGATATAAAGTTAAAGATCGTGAGGCTATAGGCATGTATAAGTGCGGCTATAGTTAGGAAAGTTATAATTATATAACCGAAGGCTATGTATTGTTAGGAGGCGCGGAGTTAGAAGGTCTATTGTACTTAAGCAGGTAAAATCACTATACAGTAGCCAGAGGCTATACCTATATTTTATATATTTAGTCTATATAGTAACTAATAAGAATACTTTTCTTAGCTTATATAGTAGTTCTCTCGCTCTTTACTTATATCTTAGGATTAATATAAATAAAATATATACTTCTAATAACCCTTAGCTAACTTATATTAGGAGTATAATCTCCTTATAAGCCTAATAATTTACCATAAAGCGCTTAAATAAATATCTTACCTAGTATTATTATAATAAAAAAGTAGTTAATAATATAAACTACTATTATAAGTAGAAATAGCTATAGCTCTACTAGGACCTTAAGATTAATACTTAAAATATACGCCTTATTTAATATAATTTAGATTATATACTCTATAATACTATTTTATTTATATATATATATAGTAGTAAAAACTCTATTTTTATCTTATTGTCTCTTAATATAGCTTTAAAGTAGATTACTATAAACTCCCTTATATTATTTATCTAAATAACTTTTATTATTATACTAAAAGTATTCTTCTATCCTTAGAGATATATTTATAGTTAGTATACTAGCTTACTTTTTATATATATAAAAATAATTACTCTAAAGTATATTTTATTATTTATAACTAGTAGGAAGTATTTATAATACTTTACTAGCTTTACGTCTCTAATATCTATATAAAGAATATCTCTTACCCTCTCTATATAGCGCCTAAGTATATATAATAAGTATTATAAACTCTTTAAGAGATTATATATTTTATATAGCTATAGGACTACTAATATAGAAGTAATTATATATCCCTTTTTTATCTTAATAATTTTCTTTATCTCTCTAAAGCCTAGGTACTCTAACTAATAGTTTTATAAATACCGGTATAAGAAGAGAACGAGGATAGGCATAATATAAAGTCTTAATAGTTAATAATATTAAGTTAGGTTAGAAGGTAACTAGCGAGGTAGGAATAATATAGAAAGCTAACGAGGTAGGTTATAGAATAGGTTATATAACTACTCGCTAGGTCCTAGTTATTCTAACCTAGGCTATAGATCTAAAGCTAGATCTAGCTTACTGGGCGAGTAGGAGTCTCTTACCTACTATATAAGTAAGCGAATATTCCTATACTAATAGTTTTTCTTTTATACTAGTAATTACTTAATAAGCTAATCTAATTATATAAATTAAATAATAAGTTAGAAGCTATTATTAGCTTCTAAATAAAGCGAAAAGTAGCTAGCTTTAGCTATAATCCTATTCTTTTATAAATACTTATTATTATACCTTCATTATACTAATCCTTCTATTATTTATATTACCTATCCTTCTATATAAATCGATAATTTATTCCTATTAATGAAGCAGTATAATACTCTATTAGGCGCTACGTTTATCAATATATTAGTAGGGTTTTCTTCGCTATTAACCTATTAGATCTTAGATAGCTCGTAGCGCTTATATAACTAATAGAGAGCTATAATATTAATTATAAGCCTCTTTTCCTTTATAGTACTAAGTTTAACCAGGTACTTATATAGTAAGTATAAATTGGTATATATTACTATAGGGATAGAGTTAGTAATACCTAGCTTAGTAGTAACTTATTAAAGGGTTAAAGTAATAGCGAAGGTGAGGTCTATACTAGTAATTATAACATAGATCTCTAAGACTAATATACTATAAGTAACTTATTTATACTTAGTAGAGCTATAGAAAATAATATTACTATTAATTATAAAGGTTATATTGTTTATTGTTTTATTAGTAAGTATAATAATATAACCTAATTATAATATAAGATCTTAATTATTAGTAAATAATCTATCTATAAATATAAACAGTTTAGTAATAAGTAGTAATAATATAATAAATATTAAGCCCTAGTTAAGGTTATCCTTTAGCTATTATAAGCACTTATTAAGAGTAGTAATATCTTTATTAATTAGATCCTAGTATTAAGTAGTAGTTAATAAGTTAAAGCAAGCTTCTAGTTAGTAAATTAAGGCTATATAAGCCCCTCTAGCCTACTATTTAATATACTATTCTTTTACTAGTATCTTATTAGGAGTCTCACTTATGAGCTTAATCTTAGCGCCTTAGCTCTTCTAATATAGTATAATAATACTAGTACTAGTAATAGAGATTATTCTACTATTAAAAGTAATAGGGGTCTAGGGTATAAGTTTCTCCTTAGGTTTAGCTATAAATTTAGCTTTTTAGAGCTCTTCTTTTTAATAGTAGAAAAAGTATTATTAGAGAGGCTAATTATATTATTTATTTATATTTTAATAATAGCGAAGAAAGGGCTTAAGTAATTAATAATAAGTAAATAGGGGTTAAAAGTAGAGCTAGTTATATATAACGTATTATAATAATAAGTATTATAAGTAGCTTATTAATAGGTCATAGCTTTAGTAATACTATAGAGAGGTTTAATAACTTTTATAATAATCCTAGGGGGGTAGAGATTATAGATCTAGTTAGATAGTTAGATATAAATATTATATGCTAGTAGTATCTAAGATTATATATAGGCTTAGGTAATATCCCTAATCTAAATAATATAATTAGAGCTAAGTAATAGAGTAATTGCTAAAAGGAGGTATATACTATAACGCTAGATTATAAGTAATTAGATTAAAATACCCTACTTATTAGTATTATTAACGCTATAAATAACTAGGTAGGACTTCTTAATAGGGATAGTAGTCTTGTTTTTAATCTTATTAACTATATAGGATTAAAAAAGGTAACTATATTACTTAGTTAGGTTATAGATCTTAAATTTAAATACTTTATAATTAAGGAGGGTATTCATCTCTTTCTTATAAGAATTCTAAAAGGGGGAGCTATTAGTAATAAGCTTATTAGATTTATATAGGGCTAGGGAAAGTTCCTAATTAGCTTTCTCCTTTATTAAGATAAATATAATTAGATAGTTAACTTCTAGTTTAAATACGTTAGATAGGTTAGTAATAAGGTTCTTCTAGAGTTATTCTCTATACTAAGGTATAGGGGGGTTTAGGGTTAGTATAGCCTTAGGGGTAATAGGGGCTTATAGGTTATTATTATTAGGGCCTCTAGGGGCTTTAGGATACGGATTATTAGCAGGGGCTCCAGGATTGCTATAGAAGGGTCTTATAGTAATAGAGGGGAAGTCTTAGGGGCTATAAGGTAGCTGAATAGTAATTATTTTACTTAAAATAATAATTAGGTAGTAGGGGCCTTATTATCTATTCTTTTTATAATATACTCTAATTTATAATTAGAATAAGAAGTAGATAACGTTATTAATACTAGGGCTATTATAAATAGCGAGGGTATCTATAACAATATATTTAAAGTATTCTTTTATAAATCCGATATTATAGCGTTAATCGCCTTAGCCCTAGTAGTAATATTAGGGGAGGGGGTAGGGTTATTACTACTCTATAGGTATATATTAAAAATAAGTAGGGTAGGTATAAAGCTATTAGGGCTAGTAGTATTATTAATAGACTTAGTTACTATTTAGAGAGTAAGAAGGGGCTTAATATAGGGGACTTCTTACTAAATAATAATATAAGCATAATATAGGGAGCTATAATACCTCTCTATTTTCTTAATTTAGTAATAGGCTTTAATAGATATAACTTAAACTATAACTATTATTAATTTAGTATTATTTTTAAAAGCTTCTATTACGAAGTTTAATCTAGTATTTATAATAATATAATTATGTAATCCCTAATAGATATAAATCTAGTAGAGGTAGAGGGTTTCCTTAGTAGTTATTATAGAGAGATTAGAGAGGAATTAAGTAATATTAAAGCTAGTAGCTATATTAATAATATATAGAGTTATTTTACTTTTAAAATAAATAATATTATAAATAATCTTATAACTAAACGAATAGTTATCCTAGAGGGAGAATTTAAACCTCTAAGGGGCTCTTATATTTAATTAGTAATATTAATAAATCTTAGTTAACTACTTAATTAATACTATTTAAATAGGGTAATTAGTATACTAGAGGAGAGTAACTAACTTAGTAGTAGAGAGGTAATTAAAATATTAATAGAGGTGCTATAGTTTAGTATCTATTAAATAGCTAGTTTAGGTAAAAATCTCCTCTTTATTAAAAAGAGGCTAGGTATAGCCTTATTTATATATAACTAGGGCTATAATGATACCTTAAAATAAGTAATTATAGAGGTTATTAAAGTAAATACTTATTTAATTTATTTTACTTAAGTAGAGCAGAAAAGGGGTATTAGAGGGTATTATAAAGAAAATTATAGCCTCTAGCTACCATATAGTGATTTTACCTACTTAAGTGTAATAGACCTTCTAACTCCGCGCCTCCTGATAATATATAGCCTTTAGTTATATAATTGTAACTTTCCTAACTATAGCTATACTTATATATACCTATAGTCTCATAATTTTTGACTTTATATTAATAATAACGTGGGGTTTAATTATTTAATAGACTATAAAACTATTAACTTTTCCTCTCGCGCACTACCCGCGCTGCTATTAAATACTGCTTTTATTACTACTTTATCCGCTAGCTATGCTATTATTAGTAACGCTCTCTCTATTTAGCATAAGCTATACTTACTAATCCCTAATAGGCCTAGGCTACCTCTACCTTAATAGTATAGAGGACCTGCTTAAAGAAGGGCTACTCTATAGGGTATATAATAACCTACCTATCTTTTACTACTAAGTCTACTTATTTAGCTATAATAAAATTATAAGTATCCCCTCTAGGGGTATTAATAAGAGCCCTCTTAAGGGCTATTACTAATAATATACTCTCTATATATAATAGAGTAATTAATAAAGGAGCAGGTTTTATTAATTATATTAATACTAAACTCTCTAGTAAGCTCTTCTATATTATTATTATTAAGGGTATACCTTATATAAGCTTAGCGTTCTTATATGTAGGGTCTAGTACTAATATAGACAAGGATTTATTATAGGTTATAGGGATAAGGATAAGAAAGAGGGAAAGGTATTAAGTTCGGAATTACGCCGCAGCCACTTCGCAAAATAACTAAAACAAATTCACCTAGTTTATAAGTAAAATTTAGGAAATACTATATAGGTATTTTAACTTATACCCTTTACTAGTTAAGGAAAATAATATAAGAACCCTATATATTCCTACTACTTATAAGTAAACCCTCGTATAAAGTTAGACGCGCGCTATACTAGGGCTAATTATATTAGAGCTAAACGGGCTACTAAGGCTCTTATAGCCTAGAAAAGCCACTATATAAGATAACTCCTTAACCTAAAAGGTTAACCTTCTAGTAAGGTAAACGCTATTATACGAGAGGTAACTCCTTAACTAAAGAGGTCTTTCCTAAGAGGTTCTTATAGCTAGAAGTATAAGAAGCTCTATAAGCAGGGCCTTATAACTCTCCCTCTTCCTTATTCCTATAACTTATAATAAATCCTTAAAAATACTAATACTAGACCCTGTATATAAGAACGCTAAGCCTGCGCAAGGCACGCCCTTTAATATTAATAATATATAAGAGCTTACTAGAGAGTTTAGTATTAATATAATTAATAAAGCCTGCTCTTTTATTAACTACTCTATTATATATAGAGAGTATATTATTAGTATAGCCCTTAAGAGGGCTCTTATTAATATACCTAGAGGGGATACTCGCTATTATATTATAGCTAAGTAAGTAGACTTAGTAGTAGAAGCTAGGCGGGTTGTTATGCACCCTATAGAGTGGCCCTTCTTCGAGCAGGTCCTCCGCACTATTAGAGGGAGAGGTATAAAGCCCTACTTATAATAATAGAGCTTCTTATACTTCTAGCTATAAGAACCTCTTAGGAGGAACCTCTTTAGTTAAGGAGTTACCTCTTATATAGTAGCTTTTATAGCACCTTGCTAGAAGGTCGACTTTTTGGGTTAAGGAGTTATCTTATATAGTAGCTTTTCTAGGCTATAAGAGCCTTAATAGCCCGTTTAGCTCTAATATAATTAGCCCTAGTATAGCGCGTATATAACTTTATATAGTAATATTTAGAGGGTTTACTTATAAGTAGTAGGAATATATAGGGTTCTTATATTATTTTCTTCAACTAGTAGAGAGTAGAAGTTAAAATACCTATATAATATTTCCTAAATTATACTTGCAAACTAGGTGAATTTATTATAGTCTTTTTACGAAGGGGCTGCGGCGTAATTCTGAGCTTAATATAGAACATTATGTTATTAAATATAGTTTTAATTATAATACTATTAAATAAATCCTTATAGGGGCTAATTCTAAAGTATACTCTCGCTTAGCTAGTATTTAACTTATTAATTACTATTAATAAGTAGATCTATTATAAGGTAATAACTTACTATTAGCTAGTATTAGAGACTCTAATAGTACCTAAATCTAGTATAATACCCTAGAAAACTTCCTTAGAGTACTTATTATTAAGTATAAATAATTAAGTTAGAATAGAGGCTCTAGATAACATAAGCTAAGTAGGAGATAGAGTAAGCTTAGGGTTAGTAGTTAGGTTAATACCTATAACTATATAGAAAGTAGCTTAATATAGTAGTAAATTAACTAATTTATTATTATCAATTATAAATATAATATTAGTAATAAATATAGTAAACTTATAAGAGGAGGAGAGCTAAGATTAATACTATTAGTAATCCTAAAGGTATTACTTAACCTTATTATTAGTATTAATATTATTTACTAGGGCTTCTTAGTCCTTATTATTACTTCTAAAGGTAATAAAGAAGGTATTAAACTTATTTTTAGTAATATTTTAAGAGTAATTAGACTAAAACTTATTAAACTCTTAGGTATATTTATTATTACTCTACTTCTAGGATTAGTATTTAGGTTCATAATAAATCTAATATCTTCTTAGGTTATAGTAATTAATATATAATTAATGATATAGAGGGGGTCTTTATTAATATAGCTAGTTTTACTAAAATCTACTATTATTTCTATTATTATTATAATTTTAATAGAAGTTATAATAAGCAATACCTTAGAATTATTAGTTAGTATATATTATGTTATACTCCTCTAGGTTCTCTAAAGCTATAAATTGTATATTAAAGCTTTAGTTTATTTAAAATATAATATTCATTATAGAATAAATAGAATTATAGAGGTCCTATAAGTTAGTAAGATACTTATAGAGGGTAAGTCTATACTCTTAAATTCCTTGGCAAGCGCTTTGGATCTTATAGTAGAGGGGGCTTTTCTTAATATTAAATTCCTTACTAAAGGTAGGTTTAATAATAAAGAGGGTTTTAAATAACATCTTAAGGTTTTTATATATAAGGTTAGGTAATATAATATTATCTTATAATTCCTTATTACTAATATAGAACTCCTTATTTTTAGTGTATTCTTTTACTTATATACCTACCTTAGTATATAATAATAGAGAGTATTTAGTAATAATATACTAGAAATAATACTCTTAAGTATCTCCTTTTAATATAAGGGAAACCGCTTTAATATATTACTATAAGAATATACTAGCTTTAATATAATAATCTTTAAAAATAAAGAGTTTTAAAATTAATATATCTATCTCCTTATTATTATATTTAAGGTTATTATTATTATGAAACTTAGTAAGAGTTTTAAGTTAGTATAATAAAGGGATCTTATTTCATTAGAATTAGGCTTATTAGTTCTAACTTATAAGCCTTATAAAGTTAAGATCTTAGGTATTATTCCTAGTATTTTAAAATAGAAAAGGTTAAGTAATCACTATTAGAGGGGGATAAATAAGCTATTATATAGGAGATATAAGAGTAGTAGAGGGTCTTTAGTATTATTAAATAGGAGTAGTAATAATAAGAAAAAGAGGGGTTTTAACTTCTTATATAATCTCTATAAAAGGAGTCGGGTCTTTATTATACTTTCTAACAATTATTAGATATTATAATTTAACTAAATTAAAGTTATTATTAGTTTATAAGTAGAAGTTAGATTATTAAGTAATATTAGTAAAGTTTTCGTTAATTTAATTACTATTATAAATAATAAATATATTATTATTCATAAGGACTTTCTAAAACGCTTTAATAATATAGTTATTTATATAGTTAAAGATCTTAATAAAATCTTTAAAATCTTCCTTAAAGTTAGCTTATAGTTAAAAACTTAAATATAGTTCTTAAAGTACTTATTAGTATTGAGCTCGGAATTACGCCGCAGCCCCTTCGCAAAAAGACTATAACAAATTCACCTAGTTTGCAGACATAATTCGGGAAATACTATATAGGTATTTTAACTTATACCCTTTACTAGTTAAGGAAAATAATATAAGAACCCTATATATTCCTACTACTTATAAGTAAACCCTCGTATAAGGTTAGACGCGCGCTATACTAGGGCTAATTATATTAGAGCTAAACTGGCTACTAAGGCTCTTATAGCCTAGAAAAGCCACTATATAAGATAACTCCTTAACCTAAAAGGTTAACCTTCTAGTAAGGTAAACGCTATTATACGAGAGGTAACTCCTTAACTAAAGAGGTCTTTCCTAAGAGGTTCTTATAGCTAGAAGTATAAGAA
>JAVHLU010003046.1:0-13668 GCA_036785755.1 Colletotrichum ledebouriae
AATAATAATAATAATAATAATAATAATAATAATAATAATAATAATAATAATAATAATAATAATAATAATAATAATAATAATAATAATAATAATAATAATAATAATAATAATAATAATAATAATAATTGTACCCTTAGTACCAAAATTAGTATTATTGTTAGTATTATTCTAATTTCCAAATTCCTATCTTAGGGGATATCTTCATTTCAAATACCCGTATAATAAACCGTTCTTTTATTTAGCTTAATAGGCTAAGTAGACTATATACTATTATACATACTATTATAGTATTAGTATTATACATAGCTGAATTAAGTGTATTATAATACAAAAAATACCAATGTAAATACATGTATTTGTAACATAATATAACTATATGTATTTTGAAATTTCTTCTAATACATTACGAAACCGTATTTCTATTTGTATTTGTGTTATATATTATGTATTTGTATTTTTTATTTGTATTGTATTTTATATTTTTCAGACATACTCTATCAATAAGTAAGGCCTTATACCTCTCCCTCTTCCTTATTCCTATAACTTATAATAAATCCTAAAGTAAATTAATACTAAACCTATACATGAAAGCGCTACGCCTATACGAGGTACACCTTTGAACATTAATAATATATGAGAGATTACTAGAGTTTAGTATTAATATAATTAATAAATCTACTCCTTTATTACCTACTCTATTATATATAAGGAGTATATTATTAATATAGCCCTTAAGAGGGCTCTTATTAATACCCCTAGAGGGAATACTTATAATTGTATTATAGCTAAGTAAGTAAATATAGTAGTAGAAGCTAGGCGGGCTACTATATACTCTATACAGTAGCTCTTCTTTAAACAGGTCCTCCGCACTATAAAGGCAGAGGTAGCCTAGGCTTATTAGGGCTTATCGGTAAGTATAGCCTATGCTAACTGCTTTAATATAGAGGGAGCGTTACTAATAATAGAATAGCTACTATAAGCACGGCCATGTGAATAGAAAGAGTAGTAAAAAGGTCCACGTGATAATATAGATATATATTAGGTAGGGAATAATATAATAGAGTAATCTTTCTAGTTTATTAAATAATATTTAGATAGAGAGAAGAATATAGTAATAAATAATAGTATATTTTATATTATAATATATTAATAATATACTAAGAACAAGGTCTAAAGAGCTAGGGGAAAAGGTAGGTATTTATAATTAATATCCTTCTAATCCCTTAGAAGGCTCGAAAGTACTAATAAAGTATAATATAGTTGGTTTAAACGTAATTTAGCCAGTTTTAGCTAGTTTAACCCCTATTTATCGTATTAATATAAAAAGCCTTCTAAGCTAAAGCTTAATAGAGTTAGGTAAACCTTAAGTTCTAATTTTATCCTATGATCCTAGATAAAGGTATACGCCCTTATTATGTAGTATTGGACTATACACCGTTCGATACGAATTAAGATAAGGATCTTAAATATATCCTTCGTTTTCTTATATCTCTTACGGTTACAGATATTTAGGGCTTTAAAGATAACATCTAATTCTGTTTCCTATAGCTACTAGTAGATAAAGCGGTAATAGAGGTAGTATTTAATAGTAGTGCGGGTAGTATGCACTAGGAAAAGTTAATAGCTTTATAATCTATTAAATAATTAAAAGCTATATTATTATTAATATAAAGTTAAAGATCGTGAGGCTATCTAGTAGGGTATACATAATTGTGCCTGCGAACTGGGTGAATTTGTTTTAGTCTTTTTGCGAAGGGGCTGCGGCGTAATTCCGAGCTCAATATAAGTGCGGCTATAGTTAGGGGAGGATCACGTGACCGGAAGGTATATATATTATTAGGAGGCGTGGAGTTAGAAGGTTTATTATACTTGAGCATGTAAAATCACTATACAGTAGCTAGAGGCTATTGGAAGTATTTATAATCCTTTATTAGCTTTAGTTCTCTAATATCTATATAAAGAATATTCCCTACCTTCTTTATATAATACCTAGGTATTTAGAGAGAGTATTATAAACTCTTCAAGGGATTATATACCTTATATAGATATAGACCTAGTAACGTAGAGGTTATTATATAGCTCTTTTTTTATCTTTATAGTCTTCTATATCTCTCTAAAGCCTATGTGCTCTAGCTTATAATATTAGTACTTAGACCTAGGTCTCTATTTTATTATATATAGAACTTAGATACTTAAATCTTATTTGATTAATATCATTAAAGTAAAGGCTTATTACTGAATATTAAGTATTATAAATACCTACCTATTAGTATCTATTAGTTAGCTCTTACTATAGTAACCTCTACTAACGTAAAATAAAACTAGCCTTATAGTGAAAAAGGGTATCAATAAGCTCGTTTTAAAGTTATTTAAACTATAGAAAATCTACTAGAAGACGCTAGACTTATATATATGAGCGATTATACTTAAATATATCTTAGCCCTTAGTAGAAGTTTTTTAGTGTTAGTAACATTTCATAGTAAGTCTATTTCATAATAGTAGCTCCTAGTAAAACCTAAGAAATATAACTAATAGAAGTTTATTACTTCAATAAATAAGTAAATTAATAATAAGATTACTATGAACTAGGTTAAACATATATTTAATTCTATTACCTACTTAAAAAGTAAGAATAACGGTATTTAGTACCTTTTTTTATTTAATAGGCATAAGAGTTATATTATAGTTAACTCTTTATAAGAATATTACTCTTAGAGTATTTATAATATCTTTCTACTAGCTTACTCTGGCTATATTATATAACATTATAACCTGAGTATATTTAGGTTTCTAAAGGCTATATATTAAGAAACAATTAAAACCTATACTACCTTTATAGATTAAATACCTATTAAGAAGAAAAGTATCCTTATTTACTATATACCTACCTATATAAAGGGCCTCTCTTAGGTTAATACTAAGGTTAAATAGTATGCTACTAGCCTCTATCTTATTTATTATACTAAGATCCTACTTAGTTAATCAATCCTGTATAATAACCGCTCTATAATAATTTAAATTATACTTAAAGTAGATTATATAAGGCTTCAAGAGCTAAAGACTCCTATTAAGTTAAATGATCTATATAATATTCACTTTATATAGTTAATTCCAAGAATATCTCCCTAATACTTCTGGAGGTATAGTAGATAATTACTTTTTACTATACGGAAAAAGTTTAACATATAATATAATAATATTATAATTAAGAATTAAGAGATTATATATGTAAAAACCAAGCTATAAGTATTTTTACTATAGGAAATGGAATTAGACTTTATTTTAAAGCCCTATATCTCTATAGCCGTAAGAGGTACAAGGAAAAAAAGAATGAAATTAAAATCACTATCCTATTCCGCATCGGACTATATATAGTTATATACTATATAATAAGGGCGTATACCTTTATATAGGATAATAAGATAAAATTAAAACTCAAGGTTTACCTAAATCTATTAAGATTTAGCTTAGAAGGCTTTATATATTAATATAATATATAGGATTTAAACTAGCTAAAACTAGCTATATTATATTTCAAGTAATTATATTATACTTTGTTAATACTTCTAAGCCTTCTAAGGGATTAGGAGGATATTAATTATAAATACCTCCCTTTTCCCCTAGCTCTTTAGACCTAGTTCTTAGTATATTATTAATATATTATAATATAAAACATATTATTATTTATAACTATATTCTTCCCTCTATCTAAATATTATATAATAAACTAGAAAGATTATTCTATTATATTATTCCCTACCTAATATATATCTATATTATTACAGGGACTTTTCTACCTCTATTTCTATTTACATAGGCGTGCTTATATTTACTATATTAGAGGGCTCTTATAATAGTTAACTTAAATAAGGCCCTTATAGATACTAAAGAGGTTAAAATAATATAATTACTAGCTAATAAATCAAAATTTATTAGGGCTTAAGGAGTAGAAGGTTAAGTAGAAGAATAAAAATTATCTATTTTGTTTAGTACGTAGTAATACTATAATAAATTATTATTCTACTTAAATCGCGTTGCTCGAGCCTCCTGTGTAGAAGTGCGTAGAAGTGCGCGGTTTTAGGGGGGTAGGGCGCAGGTGGGGGTGGGGCTACTTAATTGGGGTCCGAAGCAGGCAGATCAACCCCCACCACCTTCCTTACTCCCATCCATAGGCACCTTCCTCCCAAGGTATTGGGTCTGCACAATTCCAGCTCCCCACTACGTGCTCACGTCGCCCCAACATCACCACATCAGCTGGCTACAATGTGAGATCCATCTTCATTCGATCAATTCTCGGAGCCATGACAGAGCGCGGCTCGCCTCATCCGCCGTCCCATTCTTTCCAAACCCACGCCACAGCAGCAATCAAGCCGTCGCCCGCTCTGCAACTACTCATCACCCAACAACTCACCGAAGTCCTCTCTCTCGTCCAAGACGCCCAAGCAAGCCAAGCAGACTTCTACGACCAATTTCGACTCTGCGAGCAATCTGTTCAGGAAGGCAGCTGCCGTGTTGATCCAAGCCTCGTTCGGTCTTTTATTCCCAACGACACTATCAACGCCCTTCTCAACGTCCTCCCCACGGAGCCCTTCGCTATCCCCGCCGACTGCCGATATCGAAGCAAGGTCCTCAAGGTCTGCACTATTTAGAAGGTCTGCGCGAAACGCCTTTTGTTCGACCTGGCCCACGACGTCGCCAAACAGGGAGGCAAGTTCTGGCCCTTGCTACTCAGGCTTGCCCGGATAGAACCGGACTGGTCCCGGTGTCTCGGCCTGCTCCGACGGCGTGCCTTTGCGCGCTACGAAGCCGCCAAGCAACGGAAGATCAACAAGACTACCACCCACGATAGAATCACTACCTACCGCAAGGGCATCACTACTGGCGACGTGAGTGACGTCCTGGAAAGCCTGGGTCCGGTCAAGACTGGATCTGTGTCGGTGCCATCCACCCCGGGCAGTGGCTGCCGAGCGTCGCAACGTCCTAACGAGCCCGAGACGGAGTCGCCATCACAGAGGAAACCAGACAGTGTCGTCCAAGAGTCGCAACAGGAATCACGAGACTTGCAGCAGTCGGTTTCTGACGCTGTCGACATCGAGATAGCAAGACAGGAGCCTGCCGACGAGGAAGAGGGTCAATTCTGGCCCAACACAAGCCCCGCCGCCACACCGACGAGACGTAGGGACGCCACTCCGCGATTTTCTCCCTTGCAATCAGACGTACACGGGTGGGATCCACGAAGCAGCCCAGAGAGCGACGACCGATTACCGCAGGATTTCCACGACGTTGAGCAACATTCGGAAACCGAGCTGCTGGAAGATACGTCCTTCTTTCTAGTAAGCTCAAGCTCGCAGCAACCCGAGGCACATAGCCCGTGCATTGACAACAGCGACAACCGCAACGAGTACAGCAAGTGCTCCGAGCTGACTGGTAGTTCTCACGGCCCCGACAGCGAGGGAGACAGCAAGGGAAACAACGCCTCCTTCCTCGGCAACCGTTGGGCCACGCGTAGCTATTGCGAAGACAGCAGCCCGAGGGGTAGAGCGCTCATTGCCCAACACCTCGATCAAGGCGAAGAAGGGCAGGCCCAGAACTGCACCAAGGGTCGGGACCATAACACGCCCTGGGACACTCCACCAGCAGGTCAAACTCTTTTCAAGGAGGAGCAGCTCGTCGTCACCTCTGCAATCAGCCAGAGCCCCCCAGCCGCGGACACTATGTCGGCCCCGCCGGATGCAAAGCGGCGTCGCCTGAGCAATTCGTCGCCTTCCCTCACCGAGGAAGAAATGCGGAGGATTCTCCAGGACAGGACTTGGATCTCGGCATCGTGGCTGATGAGCGCGCTCGATGGCCTCTGCACAACTCCAGAGGTCCATGTTGTCGACCCAGGAGAAGTGCTGAACATGATGGGCCAAGACTACACCAAAAACCGCGATATTCTGCTTCGCGTCCACGACAGCCGCGTGTTTCTTCTGCCCATCAACATGAACAACACTCACTGGGTGCTGGGCGTCGTGCATCACGCATCGGGCGAGCCCACCAAAGTCCAAGTCTACGACTCGCTCCGATCACGAGAAAACACCAGTCAGGCTGCGTCCATCATGTCCGTCTTCATCGAGACGTACCTGCCACAGACGGAACGTCGCAAGCACCTCGTGATGCCCGTCGCCAGCCCACAACAGCCCAACCAGAGTGACTGTGGTGTTTACGTCTTCGCTTTTGCGTGCCACGTGGTTGCGCGCGAAGAGCTCCCATCCGAGCTCGAAGGCAGGCTTTGGCGGCGCATCATGGCCGCGAGCCTCGGTGCGGAAGTGACTGATTAGGAAAGTCTGGTTCCCAAGGATGGCGGCAACTTACCGCTGACGCTGGCTGAGCCCGCTGTGGCCGTCGGCGGCGGCGAGTCGAACCCGTTTGCTGACCACAGCAAGCTCGTGAAGATAGTCGCACAGAACAAGAAACTGTTGGTCAAGAAGCTCGACGACGACTTGACAGACGTGTACGCGTGGCACTCGTCGCTCTGCTCTGCCTTGCTGGTGTTGGCGACACTTTTGCGGCTTGCTTCGGAGCGCGTATCAGCATGCGAAAAGCTGGTGCAGAAATCCCGGATCGACGTCGATTATCCTCCACCACACGGGCGGTCGGAAGCTCCATTGTTGCGGACTGCGACAAGGCGCTGTATGATGGCAAACCAGACCAAGATATGGGTGACGGAGTTGCTAGGAGACGTACGGAAGGTTGATGACAGGGTCACGCAGTTATATCAGCACTGGGTCCAGAACCGGGCATTATTAGAGGGCGAGTAAGGAGACACGAGAGAGGCTAGTGTGAGAGCGATAGCGTTATATTGGTGCTATGGAGTACTTCCAAGAGATGGGTGAATTGAATTATTTTGCCTGTTTTGTTGCCGCGAATTTCTATTGTGCTAGTCTTCCTCACTTAAGATTGGTCGAACTCTTTGGTCGAACTATTTGGTTGAACTTTTTAGTGGAAAAAGTGCGACCAAAGTGCTAGCGCGCCTAGTGTAGCAGGCGTTAGTGGGGTTGGGGTATAGGACTTAGTGGGTACCCTATAGTGGCCGTGGGTGCTGCCTACCTCAGGTACAGGGACCTTACTCAAGATTGGCTGGTCGAACTTTTTGGTTGAACTTTTTAGTGGAAAAAGTGCGACCAAAGTGCTGGCGCACTCAGTGTATATAGTGGCCGTGGGTGCTGCCTACCTACCTTACCTTCTAGACCCAGTGGGCGAATTAGCCCGTGTGCACGGTTCCCAATTAGATGACACCCATCAGACATGCATGCCACGCTCGAGTGGTGCCGGCCGCACGCTAATTCAGGTCATGCGACATGTATGCAGCTTCCATTTTGACCTCGTCCCGTCTTCTACCCATCAAGCCGCAGCTGCAGCCGCATCCGCATCCACAGCTCAGGTCGACCGCTAGCTACCAAGTATGCCGGGCAAATCTCCAACATAGCATACACGCTCAACCGCCAGTAGAAGCCAACCATGTCTACCCACCTACCTACCTGAGATTGGAGCTGCTGCCGCAGCATCGTCGTCTCTAATTCCGCTATGTCTCCTCAAATGCCCACTCCACCGTTTACCAAGCTAAGCCCTGTTGTTATAGAATCTAAGCTTAACCTCGACGGACATCCTCTCCGCGGACTGCGAGCATAATGACAAGCCCCACCGGCGCACACCTGGTACATCATTAGAGACTAGCGACCGACCAATTGGTTCCCGATCACGAGGATAAACAAAGCCTGACTTCTAGTCCGCCCTGCCCTAATGACGCTCTGAGGCGTCTTGACCTCCGTTTATGTTACTTTCGTTCCCAACCACGCCTAAGCCAAGGTCCCTTTCGCCGAGACTTTCGTGGGAAAGACGGCCGCAGCAGCGACATACCGCAGTCGGTGATAATTTATAAGCGACTCCAACCGAGACTCGCCTATCCAAGTCGCCCTTGACGAAATCTCGTCCTCCTTTATGCACTGACCTCGCGCTATCTATATCCTCTGTTGTCCTAGACCGTGGAAGCTTGCGTGCAATAAGTCAACAGCCTACGTGATAAATACGTCTTCCTCCCTTCGCCTTTGCTTTTCTTTATCCTATTTCTATTTTCAAATAACCTTTTAGTAATAGCGGGGTCACTGCTTTTATATTCAGACTTCGACTTGCTCTAGTTGAGTCTGGTTGGTTCCTTGCTGTTTTTTATTATCGCCGGGGTCCCTCTGTCCATGCTAACCTCCTAATCCTCATTCCATACCGTGATCCGACACCCTTCGTCTATACCATATGGTAATACCCTTCCTCTGGATCCTTCTTCGCTATGCAATTATCTTCGCCTTTCGCGATTTCAAAATTATTCTTTAGTAGAATTTGTTAGCGCCGTCTGAATTAGTTATACACGTAGAATTTTCCACCCAAGGCCGTTGCTCTAGGCAAGACTCAGCGCTGTGGCGCTAGCTTAAGGCTATGCTAATTATGACGTGGGTGCCACGGGGAAAAAAGCCTTAGTGCCTGCCCCAAACCGAGGGGGCGGGCCCTTTCGCCAAAGCATCCATGAATGTGATAAAGACACTATGGCCCTATTTATCGTACCTCAGCTGATGTTGTTACTGCCGCTAGCACCGAGCGGTCTTTTTCACACCTAACAATTAACGAGTCACTAATCGGGCGGCTAGCAAAACTTCAAGCAAAGCGCCGAGGTACCTATAGTGGGCAGCCTGCTACCTAAGGCACCTCAGCAACAACGACTCGCGATCTCTTGCTAATCCCGCGATAACCTCAACTAGCGAGGGATAGTTATTAGGAAACTACCACCTGGGCCGTTAACTCATTGCAGAGGTAGAACTTATATTATATCGGATCTCATCTAGGCTATACTATACTCCAAGATAACAATGCCCAACGTGCTACTGAGACCTTGTTGCCCTTAAGCCTAGCCCCTGTGTTCCCAATTGCGAGGCTGCTGGCCCTGGTTTGCTATCTATATTAATGTCGCCTGTATTGGGCGCCTATATAGCCTTCTGCCTGCTTAAATTCATTCCAGGGGTTCTCATTACTATCTTATAGTTTAAGAGGGAATAAAAGTTTTCTTAGTCTTTACTCTATAGTACACACAGTATTAATAATTATATAATATATTATATTATATTATTAACCTCTATTATATAGCTCTTCTCTTATTATTATAAGATATAGTATAATCTCTTATACCTCTCCTTAAGATATATAGTTATATATAGCTTACTTCTAAGAGGTTTTATATATATGTATAAGGGTTTATTATGCTAGAAAAACCATATAGGTAAAAGGCTAGTATAATATTATTTCTATAATAAAGGTATATAGTGACTTATACTAGTAAAGCCTTATAGGAAAGACATCTAGTATTAATAAGAGAAAGCTAAACGAAGGTATAGTTACTAATATAGTCGTTTATTAACTATTTTAATAATTATATTCTTATTATCGCGACCTAAGCCACGTGGGCGCAGCTAATTAGAGGTTAGTAGAGTAAATACTACTAACTAAGGTTCTTATACGCCTGGAATAAGGCGCTATAGAATATAATCTAGAATAGAACTTACTAATAGAATAACTATTTTATACTAGTAAATAGCGACTTCGCGACGGCACTATCGAATCTACTTTAGCTACGCTAATTCGCCTATTTTATAGTGAGAAGGGTTAAAGTTAAATCTATATACATTCTAATAAGTATTCTAACGTGCCGCGACACTTATTATATGTATTTATATAGTTACTATAATCTAGTAAAAACCCCTTTTCTAATACATTATAAGTATTTTATACAGGGTGAAAAAGTATTTTCATTAATAGTTCAGTTAATATATCGACTATACTATCCTTAGTATTAACCTAATATAGGAATACCTTTTAGCTATAATCTTATCTCTTATAAAATAGTATTTTATATTAATATACTTAACATTTTTATACTATTCTAGATTTTAGGCTAGCTTTTAAGTGGCCTTATTATCTACTAAGACTTTAGGCTTTTATAAAGCCTTATTTTCTAGAGTCCCTTATATATAGTTATAGTTACTATATAAGTATATTGCTTCTTTTGTAGACTTACCTAGAGCTATATATTTAGCTTTATAGCTATTTAAAATAACTATTTTCTATTGGATATTATTCTAGCTGATTATATTATATAAACTAAGAGGGAAGATATAGCTAGTTATTAAGTATAGAGTTATGCCTTCCTTTAGGAAGGTTAATCTTTACCTTTGAGGAAGCTAGGCCTACCTAAGAAAAAATCCTCTCTTAGTACTATTAAACCCCTATATATTAAAAGCTTGGCCTCTAGCTATTGCATAGTGATTTTACCTGCTTAAGCATAATAGACCTTCTAACTCCGCGCCTCCTGATAATATATAGCCTTCGGTTATGTGATCCTTTCCTAACTCTAGCTATACTTATACGTGCCTATTAATAGCCTTATGATCTTTAACCTTATATCGATAATAACGTGGTTTTTAATTATTTAATAGACTATAAAACTATTAACTTATCCTCTCGCGCACTACCTGCGCTACTAATACTACCTCTATTGCCGCTTTATCCGCTAGAAGCTATTGCTATTTTTATCCTCTTATTCGATTGGGTTAGCTAACGCCTTCGTAGCTATGCTATTATTAGTAACGCTCTCTCTATATTAAAGCAGTTAGCGCAAGCCGTACTTACTAACGCTCGTAGGTTATTTTATTATAATAAGTATTCTATATTAGCTTATAACTTAGAAGCCCTAATAGGTATAGGCTGCCTAGGCCGCCTCTACCTTAGTAATATAGAGGACCTGCTTAAAGAAGGGCTACTTTATAGGGTATATAATAACCTATTAAATTTCCGCTATTAAGTTTACTTACTTAGCTCTAATGCTATTATACCTTATAGAGTCCCCTATAGGGGTATTAAGGTAAGCCCTCTTAAGGGCTATATTAATAATATACTCTCTATATATAGTAGAGTAGTTAATAAAGGAGCGGGTTTTATTAATTATATTAAGGCTAAACTCTCTAGGAATCCCCTCTATATTATTTATATTAAAGGGTATACCTTTCGTAGGCTTAGCGTATTTATATATAGGGTCTAGTACTAATAAGGTTAAGGATTTATGATAGGTTATAGGTATACCTAGGACTTTAGAAATAAGGATAAGGAAGAGGGAGAGGCATAAGGCCCTGCTTATAGTAGAGCCTCTTATGCTTCTAGCTATAAGAACCTCTTAGGAAAGACCTCTTTAGTTAAGGAGTTACCTCTTATATAGTAGTATTTATAATACCTTTAGCACCTTATTAGAAGGTTAATCTTCTAAGTTAAGGAGTTATCTTATATAGTGGCTTTGCTATAAGAGCATTAGTAGCCGTTCAGCTCTAATATAATTAGCCCCGGTATAGCGCGTATCCGACTTTATACAAGGGTTTGCTTGCGAGTAGTAGGAACGTATAGGGTTCCTATATTATTTTCCTTAACTAGTAGAGGGTATAAATTAAAATACCCGCATAGTATTTCCCGAATTATGCTTATAAACTAGGTGAATTTATTATAGTCTTTTTATAAAGGGGCTATAGCGTAATTGCGAGCTTAAAATTAAAGCTTAAATCTAATTAGTCTTTTAAAGAATTAAGATACTTTATTCTAAGTCTAGATAAATATAGGTCTATATAGCTTAATTAAGTCTATACTACTCTTATTAGCTCTTATTAGCTCTTTATTAATAAGCTTTATATATATAGTAAAGCTCTAGCTAGTAGCTAGTAGGACTAAGTATCTACTAGTATATTTATATCTTTATTTTAAGGTTAGATAGAGTTAGCTATAGCTAGACTTAGTAAATAAAACTTTCAAATATAATATAACCGAGTTATTAAGAACTACTCTGAATAATATAGTTATTAAGGGTTGCTTTTAATCTTTAAAAGATCTCTTTATTTATCTTCTTTATAAGATACCTATAAGTTTTAAGTAATATATAAGCTATAGGTTTAGATAGGTACTCCTTAGTATTATTAATAATATATTTACTTTCCACTCTTTATTATCTCTCTTAGTATTTATAGGTCTAATAAGAGCGGGAGGTATTAAAAAACTATATATTAAGAAGAGAGTATTATATAAAGAGTATATTATACCAGTTACTTATTAAGTAATTATCACTACTATAAATCCTAGTAAAGAGATCTATTTCTTTAAGTATATAATAAGTACTTATTAGTATATTTACGCCTTTATTAAGGTTTAGTAGAGTTAGCTATAACTAGACTTAGTAGATAAAACCTTGGAATATAATATAAAGCCCTTATTATTAAGGACTACTTTTAAGCTTTCTAGGACCTACTTACTTATCCTCTTTATAAAGTATTTATAGACTTTAAGTAATATATAAGCTAGCCCTTATTATTAACTTAGAGATTAAAGTTATTACTAGGGATATATAGCTTAAGTAGATTTAGCTTATTAATATTATCTCTTTATAAGGTACCTATAGATTCTAAGTAATATATAAGCTATAAAAGTAAAAGCTATCTATTAGTATACGCTATAATGTACTTACCTCATATTCCTTCTTATCTCTCTTAGTATATATATCTCAAATAATAGCGGGAGGTATATAAAAGACCACGTATTAAGAAGAGAGTACTATATAAGGAAATTACTATACTATCTACTTATATAGTATTTATTCTTACTATATATTATAATAAGAAAGTCTAATTTCTTAAGTAAATAATAGATACTTATTCATATATTTATGCCCTTATTATTAAGGATTACTTTCACGCTTTCTAGGATCTACTTAGTTATCTTATTATAAAATACCTATAGACTTTAAGTAGTATATAAGCTAGCCCTTATTATTAAGTTGGACCTTAAAGTTATCTTTAGAGATATATAGCTTAAGTATATATAGGTTATTACTTTTACCTCTCTATAAGGTACCTATAGATTCTAAGTAGTATATAAGCTCTAAAAATAAAAAGCTACTAATTAGTAAAGCTTATAATATACTTATCTCCTATCCCTCTTTATTTCCCTTAGTATATATAGGTTTAATAAGAGCGGGAGATATATGAAAGACTATATATTAAGAAGAGAGTATAATATAAAGAGATTACTATACTATTTACATATCTAGTAATTATCCCTACTATAAATCCTATAAGAAGGTCTATCTTTTTTTAATATAGCCTACTAGTACTACTTGTTTATAAGGTACTTATAGATTCTAAGTAGTATAGAAGCTATAAAAATAAAAAGCTACTTGTTAATATAGCGTATAGTATACTTACGTCCTATCCCTTGTTATCTCTATTAGTATATTGAGCTCGGAATTACGCCGCAGCCCCTTTGCAAAAAGACTATAACAAATTTACCTAGTTCGCAGGTATAATTCGGGAAATACTATATAGGTATTTTAACCTATACCCTCTACTAATTAAGGAAATTAATATAGGAACCCTATACGTTCCTACTACTCGCAAGTAAACCCTCTAAATATTACTATATAAAGTCGGACGCGCGCCGCACCGGGGCTAATTATATTAGAGCTAAACGGGCTACTAAGGCTCTCGTAGTAACGCCCTCGCTAAACCTTCTAGTAAGGTACTATAAAAGCTACTATATAAGATAACTCCTTAACC
>JAVHLU010003047.1:0-13664 GCA_036785755.1 Colletotrichum ledebouriae
AGTCCTATTAGAGAGAAGCTTTTTAATACTTAATTTTATATATAATTTAGCTTATAATTAATTAGCTCCTAAGATTACTAATAGGCTTATATTTATATATATAAATAGTTAAGTACTTAAATAGCTACGTACCTAGGAGAGAGGGTATTTATAGCTACTACTATAAGTAACGTAGGAGTCTCTTATAGAGGAGGAGTTAGTATAATTAGAGAGGGATATTCTTAACTTATATATAGGAGAAGCCCTAGCCCTTAACTTAGAGTTCTTCTAGAGCTAATTAATTTTAGTTTATATAGAGATTACTATAGTAAGCGAAATTTGCTTACTCTAGCCTAAAAAGCAGTACTTTGCTTTATATAAGCTGAGAAAAGCGTAGCGAGCATTTCCACCTTCGGAACCCTAGTATCTTTGCCTAGCTTATATGCGCGGAGTATCCGTACTAATACGTCGATGTTAGAAGCAGGCTTTAATCCCGTGGTAGGAAAGGATTAGGGAGTAAATGATAGGAACAGACGTGAGATGAACTTGGTTCGTTCGTGCGACCTCCGAACCTGAAACTTGGAACTTGGCCGTGGCTAGCGGACATGGTATATATCGTGGTGGATGCGGATTCGCGATTTGTCCTTCAGATACGAGATATGAATAGCAGGTATTGCCTACCACAAGACCCTGTTCCCTTTCTCTCTTCCGAACCCTTTGCGATCCTTGCCAGCTCGGTTGCAACAGACCGAGGGAGGGAAGAGCGAAAGAGAGAGAGAGAGGAGAAATGCTGGATTTGAACGTCAGGTTTTGTTATGATTTGCAACGCTAAGGCGCGGTGTTGATCGATGTTGAAAGGGTCCAGGTCTGGCTCTGGCTCTTGCTCTGGCGTAGGAGAGATAGGGTTATCGCTGCAGCTCTGTTGTAACGTGCCTCGGAGACAGACGAGACGGAAGAGAGAGGCACCAGCGGCCGGGAGTGACCGGATCGAGGTGCACGCATCGCCCTCCAGACTGACCGGGCTGATAGTGGCAGGCACACAATTTTTTTTTTTTTTTTTTTTTGGTTTATGTAGTATTCATACTGTGGCAGGCACACAGGACGTCGACTACGACGAGCGAACAGGGAGGTACTTGTCGATTCAGGGATCAGGGGTTCGTCCGGGCTGGGGAAACGAGATCAGGTACTTCAGTACATTTGAAAAAGAAGACCACTCCAGTCCAAAAAGTTCCCATGTGGGGGTGATAAGGGAACGTCCAGGCCAAGAGACAGGGGGTTCTGGGAAGAACCCTCCAGAGATGATTGGAGGGCCGCGCGCGGGACCGGACGGGCGTTTTGTGGTCTTCGATCTGGAGAGCATGGGTTTTTGGCTGGTGGCCGGACAGGACATGGGACGGAAGAGGCGTCCTGGGTGCAGGGGAGAGCATAGCGGAGCAGGTAAGGGTAAGGGCAGGGATGCAGGGGTTTGATGAAGAGTGGAGGATCCATGGGAGAAGAGTGACAGCAGGCGCCATCAATGGGTGAGACTGAGATGCTCCCCGGCCGCGAGGGCAGGCGAGAGCAGGGGAGTTCGAGGCGGTGGCGATTGGGTTCCATCATTCCCGCCTGCGAACCCTCCCGCCTCCTACTATGTACAGATACACTACCGCAGCACAGCCAACAATTCTGGACGCACACATGCCCCGTACTTCAATCATGTCGGTGTCTGTTCTCGTCCTTAACCAGGCCGGCGTGGGGGGGGGGGGGGGGGCAACAAATGGGTGCGTGTGGTAGTATTCCCCTCACCGATTTCCGTTCGGCTGTCTGTGCAACAAGTCAACCGAGGGACGGAGAACGACGGAGTAAGGCGGGCGAGAAGTGCTCCCAAGGACTGGATTCGGTCGGGGGGTGACAGGCGGCAGAGGCCGTTTGATTAGTGCATATAAGTCAGCGATGTACCCTTTTTTTTTTTTTTTTTTTTTGGCGAGACCTATCTGAGATGACGGCGCGTGGGGGTTCGGCAAGCTGTAAGCAGGTCTTGAAGGGGGTACCCAACGGTCTTTCCTATCTCGCCGGAATGACTTGGTGCGTTGATTGTGAGCTACCATCACTGATACCTCTCCGTGTCAGATTTTTTTGACGTCGTTCTATGTTTGATCCCGAAAATGCCTCTGAGGTCATCGCGCTGTTGGGATAATCGAGATGGCGGGTGGGTCTGGCCAACGCAATCTTTTCTTCTTCGCCTCCCTGGTGAACGATGACGACAGTCGGTGAGCATACGCGTCCCAGCCTCGACGCTGGTCGAAGAAATGCCGCGAACGAAAACCGTCCCCCCCCTCCCCCTCCTCCTTTGACGTATGCGCCGTACCGCGCTGAGTCCCATCTTGGTTCGTCAGCTGGCGAGTTGCTGGGTGTGAGAGTGAGCGAGGCAAGGGTAGATTAGCCTGCTTACCCAGGTAAGCACGCAAAACCCAAGGTCCACCATCCTTGCGAACGGAAAAATTGCCATCGGCAAGTGTCAAGAAAAAGGCGAGTTGTCGGTATACAGGCAATGCGAGCCGAGGACCCTGTTGCTCGGCGGGAGGTCCCCATCGAACTTGTCAAAGTCCCGCGTCCAGGGACGGGAAGACGGGGATAGGAATTTGATTCTTTTCCCTCCCCGTAATAAAACCGCAGAGCTTTTCAGACTTGAGTCGCGATGCATTTTTTCAAGTAATACAGCGGTATAAACCAACATGGGGTCTCCCCCCTAACCTGAACCCAAATTAAGCTGTCCTACACTTTGGCAGGGTATCCTACGCTTCTTCGCCCTGTGTACTCCGTAGGCCCGGCATTAGGGCGTGATAGTTTACCAAAAATAATTAGAGGGTAAATAATTAAGGGTGACTTCGCTACTTCGAGGGGGTGGATCTATAGTATAGGTTAGCGCTAAAGTACTATATATAAGCAAAATAAGTACTTATATCCCCTATTAAGGGCCTGGAGCTTACTAGTAACCCTACTTCCCCTTATAAATATAGCTAATATCTAAAACTTCCTTTTACTACCTAACCTTTAGTATAAGATAGTAATAGTAATATTATAATAGGGGGTAGTAGTTAGTAGATAGCTATTACTAGCTTGCTTAATAATAACGTTATTTATAAGATTCCTATTAATAAGGATAATAGCGAAATAGCTAGTAACTATACTAATAATCCTAGGCTAAGTACTTAGCTAGGTACCTAACTTATTAATAACGACGACGATGATATTAATCCCTTTAATACCTAACCTAATAGCTAAGTTAATAATAAGGCCTCGAATCCCTTACTTATAGTAGTAAAGTCAAAGTAGTAACCCCTAGTAGTATAAACTAAGTAGTATATAAAGCGGTTTTTAAGTACTATTTAGTATTATAATAGCAGGGGGCCCTCTTTATAATAAGTAATAAGAAGATAGTATTAAGGTTAGTAATAGTTAAAATCCTTCTAAAGATAAGAAATACCTACTTAAATAGTTAGTTTATTATTAATAACCTTATAGCGAAGTATAATAATACTTTATAGAAGTATAAATAAGCTATTAACCTTATTAATAAGTTAGGCTCTTTATATAATAACGAGACTAGTTAAATTACTATAATAAAGTTAGTATAGAATAATTAGTATATAAAGAATAAAACCTACGCTAGCCTCTAGATCTATAGGAAATTATATATCTAAAGCTTATATAATGGGATCTAGGTTAGTATAAGACTAACTAATAATAATATTATAGAGGTTAGAGAGTTAAGTACTTAGCTAATTAATAATAATAATAACGATATATTAGTTAACCTAACTCTATAGCCTTATAAGTAGAGGGTAGCTAACTTTAATCTAGATAATACCTCTTTAAGCCTAGGCTTAGCTAATAATACCCTTAATACCTTTAGAGGTAGTTAATTAATTAATTAATAAATAAGCTACTTTATAATAGGTAAAAAAGACGCTTTATAACGAGGTTATAGCTATAATTTAGGAAGGAATAGCTTACCTTACCTACTTAATAGGCAAGGAGGTAATTATAAGTATAATTATAACTTATAATACCCTATTTAGTTATTAGCTTAGGAATAAGGGTATTTTAAAAGTAATAAGCTATTTTAAATATAACTCTATTTAAGCCTTAGTATTTAATATATTACTAAAGAGATTAAAGCTCCTATACTTATAGAGTAATAGTATTATAAGTAGTAGGAGTTATAGGGGTAGGTTTAATAATAATAGTAATATATTAAACTTAGAGGAGGAGGAGGAGGAGGAGGGGGAGTAGGCTAATAAAGCTAATAATAGAGATAAGTTAACCTAAAGTAATTAGAGAGACTAGGAGGGGCTAGGAAACCTTAAATATTTTTAATCTAATAAGAACGCTTAGATTTTAGGGGGGCTTACTAAACCCTAACTTTAGTATTAAAAAAAAGTTTTATTAGTTTTATTAGAGTAAAGTAGTATTTAAAAAATAAGTAATAAAATCCTTAAAAATAGTAGAATAATAGTAGTTATAGCCTCGCTACTTCTAGCGCTAATTACCTAATAACTACCTCTATTAACTACTTCTCCTCCTCTAACCTCTTCTATTACTATTCCTAGTACTAAATTAATAACTAAAAACGTAGATCTAGGCCCTTTTTTTACCTACTAACTTATTTACTCTTACTTATATAACTTTCAGGATTTTTTTAGTATTAATATTATTAGGTTTATCCTCTACCTTCTTCTACTCCCTCTTTATAATTTTAATAAAGTTATATAGCCTAGTTTTATATAAATAATCTAGATTTATATAATAAAGTTATATTCTAATAAGCTACCTTAAAGGATTATTAATACCCTCTTTAGTACTCTAAATACCCTCTCTATTATTATCCTTAGCCTTATATAATATAAGTTAAATAACTCCTTTCTACTCTATAGCTATAATATCCCCTTATTATAATCTTTTAAATAATACCTCTTGCTATTAAATAATACTACTATACCCTTAAAATCCTATTAGAAGCCTATATTAATAAAGTAATACCTCCTATCTAGTATCTTAAAAGACCGGGCTAATATATAGTTAAATAGAATTAAGTTATTAATAGAGCTCTCTATACCTATAAGTATATATATAAAAGTAAGGTTAAACTTTATTATTATAAGTATATTTTAAGCTAATTACCCCTTCTAATTAAAGAATTATTACTAATTATCTATAGGGACATAGGTAGGGATAAATATCCTATCTATCGCTATAATATACCTATTAAACTAAGCCCTCTCCTTATTATATTTAACCTCCTCTAAGATATATAATAGATTAGGTAGCTTTATAAAGTATTAATATATAATATATATAGCCTCTAATACGATTTAAAACGTTTTTAATACTATATTCTAAGATATTTTAAATTAAGAGGTAGTATTCTATTATATTACTAACTACTTAATAATATATAAGAAGATTAATACCTTCTATTTTGTCACGAACAGCGAATAGATAAAGGTTAACACACTTCAATTGCGCTATATTAAGTGGATTCTGCGTTAAAGAAGGGGAAAGTCTAACTATAGGCTAGCGCAGCCCCGGAAGGCTAAAGAGTCGCTTAGTAATTATATAACCCGTAAGTTATATAACTACTAGTTATATAACTTGAAATTCAGGGAGGTCTAACCTAGCGCTATAATATTACCCCCCCCTTTACTAGCGTTACTATCCGTAGTAACTAATTTATTACTATATAAGTATTCCTCTAGTAGTATCCTCCTTATTTAGACTTATACTAGGGCGTTATTATTATCCGTAATAGCAGGGTCCTTATGTCGCGTAGTAGCTAAGAGCTAAGCTAAAAGGTATTTTAGTAGTCCTATTACTATTAGGTTAGTAGTATAGAAGTCCTATAGTACTATAGGGGCGTGCTTAAAACTCTTAGTATTATACTAAGTAGGATTATAGTTATAGCCCTTCTAATTAGCGCGATATTATAACTATCTTTAGTATAACTAGCTAGTAGTTATATATATAACCTTATATTCTAGCTTATAATTAAACTTAATAGGGGGTAGTAGGGTTTTAAACTAGCTTAGAAGAGGATTACTAGTAGCCTTCTAAAGCTTACTTAGGTAGAATATAAAGTAGTAGTTATATTCTTTTAGTAGCTCTAGTATCTATATCCCCCTAGGCCCTATAGCCTTAATTAGCTATAAGCTATCCTATAGTATTAATAGCTTTAAAGAGTTTTCTTAGCGCTATCCCTCTATTAATATATAAATAGAGTTACTTATAGCTAAGTTATTAGGTTAGTAGTAGCGATTTATAGCGCGGGTATAATATTACTAAGCTATAGCTATATTCCCTTTTATAATATCCTAAACGCTATAGAGGTTTTATACTAACTACTAGGCGTCGCTCTAATTAATCTTTTCCTTAGTTATTAAGAGCTTCTATATATATTAATCCTAGTTAAAACTTATTTATAGTAGGTATCCTTACTTGATTTTAAATAATATAAGCCCTATAGTTTTATTTAATAATATTACTTAAGCGAAGTCTATAATAAGGAGTATTTCGCTCTAGTTATCCTAGAATTAGTTTATCTATAGGTATAAGTATTAAGTTAGGTACTAGTTAAGAATTTCTATTTACCTATTAGTTTTAGTATAACCTGCTATACTTAATTATATAGTTATACTATATATCTTATAGAGCTCGTTCTAGAAGTTAGAAGTAAACTAAGGGCCCTTATTAGATATAATTATAATAAAGAAACCTATATACTAGAAGATATAAGTATAGTATAGTATAAGGAATAATAGCGGGTGCAGGATATAGAGCTAACGCTATTAGTAAAATATTAGCAAATTAGTAGTAAATATATATACTCTTAAGAAAACTCTATAAGCTAGAGATTTAAAAGGTTAAGTAATAGTTTAATATAACTACGTACACCTATGTTTTAGTATTCTAGCCTTTCCTAGTTTAAGCCTATAGCTATACTCTTATAACTCTATTACTTCTACCTTAATTTAAGAAACTAGCGCTAGTTAGAATATTTAAAATAAACTAGTAATAATATACTAATAAATTAGTAATAGAGTTTAATTATAATAAACTCTAGGCTAGGTATATAGAATATAATTAATAGGGTCTTAGCTAATATAATATAGGTCGCTCGCTAAGCCTTAAGATATAAGGAATATAGCGCGGATACTATACTAGGGGGATAGATAACCCTAGTAATAATATAATAAGAGAGATAATCCTAAGGGGGCGGGCTTAGTCCTAGATAGCGCTAGAGTAGGTAGACCTACCCTTACTTAATAAATAAATAGTAAGTAGTAGCTAATAGGGTACCCTGCTTAAGACCCCCTAAGAAGCTAGTATCTTAGGTATCCTTACCTAAGTAATAGGATTACTATAGAGATAGTAAGAGAGTCTTATAGAGTAGATATATTTATAATAGTAATAATATAAGGAATAAACTACTACCTTACTATAGGAACTTACTAACTACTTAGTAACGAGGTACCTATAGAGAGAATATAAGAAACCCCCTATATATAACTACTATACTATAAGTAAGGACTTTACTATAGACTAGGTTAGTAACTAGATCTAGGTAGTTAAAAATAGATACTAACTACGCGCTAGTAATATACTAAAGTAATAGGTCTAATAGGCGCTTATAAAGATAAGCTCGTCCCTATAGACCTAGTAGTAATACTATAGGGCTAGGCTAGAAGGAGACCTAGCTTAGGCTAACCTTATAGTATTTATTTACTAATAATATATTAACCTAGAGCTTTAAGAGTAATAATACTATAAAAAGCTAGATATAATAAAGTAGAAAGAGATATAATTACTAATATAGTTCTTTGCTAAATAGTTAGTAATATATTAGAACTTAGGTATAGTTAGTATAGAAGATAGTAAGGCTAAGGCTTATATACTATACTTCTAACTAGCCCCCTTTTTATATAGAGAGCTTAAATATTAGAAAGTTAAAATATAAAGACTAAGAGATATAGCTATAGAAATAGAATACCTATAGGAGATATATTACTAATAGGGTAGCGAGACCCTGCGGAGTAAAAGTAAGAAATAATATATAAGTAAAGAGTATATACTAAGAGTCCCCCCTATAGCGAGGGTAAGCTAAAGGGGGGGCTAGGAGAGCTCTAGCTATAGAACTATATAAGGTACCTAGAGCCTAATACCTTACTAACTAGTTAGTAGTATATTATAGGGATCTAATAGGGGCTAGCCTATATTTAGCCCTAATATATAACCTATAACGTCTAACCCCTTAGTATACTTTAGCTATAAGAAGAAAGGGTATAGGAGAGTAAACTACCTAGATAAATAATAAAGTATAAATAAAACGCTAGTAGAATACTAAGCGTTTATTAAAAAAGTAAGGGTTAATATAATCTAATCTATAAGGGAGGTTAAGGAACTTAACCTATTAGAAAATAAATAAGCTAGGGGATTATACTAGTAACCCCTATACTTATATTAAAACTAGATACCTTCTTAAGGGGAGATATTATAAAAGGATAGGTAATCGTTCTCTAGAATATTACTAAATAAGAAGTAGTAATAGATATAGATTCCTATTCCTAAGTTAATATTATTAGTAGGTAACTAGTAAAATCCCTATAATTATAACCTATAGTAGCGCGCGCTCTTATATTAGAGGGGTTTAATAGGTCCTCTATAATAAGCTAGAATATATACTAGTTAACCTTCTTCCTTATTAACTTAAGGAGGTAACTAAGGAAGATATAGTAACTCTTCGCTAGGGCTCCCTACCCTAAAGGAGTAGGGGACCTCCTCTTATTATAATACTCTATAGGAAGGGAGGGTATTATAATTAATACCTAGATAAATACCTAGGGATATAAGCGCCTTAGTATTACTAAGCTATTAGCGTTTATATAGGAGGTTATTAAGAATAACTAGAAAGCTTATATTATATATATTTTAGGGAATATTACCCCCTATAAGCTACTAATAAAAGCCCTAGGTAAAGAGGATACCTTAGAGGGCGAAGTAGAATTACTACTAGAGCTATTTAATAAATAAGCGATATTTAATAAGTAGTTAGTAAAGGAATACCTAGCCCTAGAGGGTATAGAATATACTATTAACTTAGTTAAGAAGAAGAAACCTCTATATAAGCCTATCTACCTACTAAATAAGTACTAGCTAGAGGAGCTCTACTAATATATTACTAATAATTAAGTAATAGGGCGGATTTAACCCTTAATAAGCGAGGCGGGCGCCCCTATTCTCTTTATACCTAAGAAGGATAGATCCTTATACCTTTATATAGATTATTAAAGCCTTAATAAGGTAATACTAAAGAACTAATATCTACTCCCCCTTATTAATAAGCTATTAGATAGGCTTTAGGGAGTAAAATAGATCTTAAAAATTAACCTTTAAGATATATATTACTATATCTATATTAAGCTAGAAGATTACTAGAAGATAGCTTTTAGGATTTATTATAAGTACTTTAAATATATTATTATATTATTTAGACTTATAAACGCCCTAGTAATATTCTAAGTATATATTTACTAAGCGCTTACTAAGCTACTAGATACTTATTATATTACTTATATAGATAATATTATAATCTACTCTAAGATAAGAGAGTAGTATATAAAGAACCTTTACTAAGTACTCTATAAGCTTTGCTAGTAAGCGCTATATACTAAGCTTAGTAAGTATAGGTTTTACTAATAACGAGTAGAGTTCCTAAGGTAGATTATTATATCTAAAGGTATATTAATAGACTAAACCCGTATCTAAGCTATTACTAAATAGAAGCTACCTAAGACCTATAGGGAGATCTAAGTCTTCCTAGGATTTTATAATTTCTACTATAAGTTTATTATAAGCTATTTAGGTATTATAACCCCTATAATATCCCTATTAAAGGGTAATAAGAATAGTAAGAAGGGAAGCGAATTTTACTAGCTAGAAGAAGCCTAATAGGCTTTTAAATAGCTCTAAGCTACCTTTTACTTAGTAATTATTCTCTAATATTAGGACCTAACCTATAAAATAAGGGTTAAAATAGATACTTCTATAAAGGCTATATCTAGTATCCTATTATAATATATTAATAGCTAGTAGCGACTAGTTACTTATTATTTATAGAAACTTAGTAATACTAAGTAGTATTAAAGAGTAAGCTAATAAGAGCTTCTTATTATAATTAAAAGCCTAGATTACTAGGCTTACTACCTTTAGGGTATATTAAAAAAGTTTATAGTCCTAACGGACTACTAGGTACTAAAGGGAGTTATTAGCGTGTTAGCGTAGGACCTTTAGGGAAGGCTTACTAGATAGGTATATAAACTCTTAGTATTTAACTTTAACCTAGAGTATAAGTTAGGGGTTATAAACCTAGTAAATAGGCTATCTAGGAGGCTAGACTATATAAAGGGAGAGGTAAAATATAATAATATACTCCTAACCCTAGCGAGGAAGCTAGGGTTTATTAGTAACTTACTAGTAGACCTCTAGATAAATATTACTACTTTATAAAGTAATATAGAGACTATAAGAGTATTTATTAATACTATAAAGGCTAGTATAAAATAACGCCCCTTCTAGATAGATAGCTCTAGAGGTAGAGACGCCTTAGTCTCTAGTTAGTATAGTATTCTATAGTATATTAATATTATTATAACTATAGTAGCTATAATAACCTAATACTAAAGAGTAAGAGAAGACGTAGAGAACGCTTAGCAAGAGGTTACTAACCTAGAGGACTTACTTAGAGCTAGGGTTATTATAGTATAGTAGTATATCCTATACTAAGTTTTAAGGGAGCTTATAATAAGCGAAACGGTATATAGTTAGTAACCCTCTAAAGCAATAGAAAGTCTTATCTATAGACTATAAGCTAATAACTTATATTACTAGACCTAATTAGAGAGGGTATATAGACTAGCTAGTAATCGTAGGGGCTATATAATTAATAGCTATAGAACCTTATTCTATAAGGGAAGGTTAGAGATACCCTAGGAGAGGTCCCTAAGACTTAAAATCCTTTGCTAATACTATAATAACTATAGGGCGGGTTATATATGGGTAAATAAGACTACTAAGTTAATCTTAAGGAAGTTCTACTAGCTAAACTTAGCTATAGATATATATAATTACGTTATAGGGTACTATATATACTAAGGGATCCGGGTTCTGAGGTATAAGCCCTATAGAAAGTTATACCTACTACCCCTACTAGCGTACCCGTTTTAGGAAATTAGTATAGACTTTATTACTAAACTACTACTAAGCTATTAGTATAAAGGCAGGGAGTATAACGTAATTCTTATTATTATATACTAGATAACTAAGTTCGCTATATTTATCCTAATAATAAAGTAGCTAATAGCTACTAAGTTAGCGCGGATTATTTATAAATAAGTAGAGTACTATTTTAATACCCTAGAGGGTATTATTATTAACTAAGATAAGCTCCTTACTAGCTAATTTTAAGAGGAATTTATAAGAGAGAGAGCTATTAAACGCTACCTCTCTACTATATATTACCCCTAGACTAATAGGTAGTTTAAAAGGATATACTAGATATTAGAAAAGTACTTATAAGTATATACTAGTAACTTACTATAAGAATAGGCTATCTAGTTACCTAAGGCTAAGTTTATATATAATAATAATCGCTATAGCACTACTAGCTACTTACTAATAGAAGCCTTATATAGCTACTACCTATATTATATAGAATATATAACCCCTACGAATAGGATTATAGTATAGGGCGTAAGGGAGCGAATTAAATATATCTTAAGGCTTTATAAGAAGGCCTAGGAATAGTAATAGAAGGCTACTAAGGTATAAGCTAAGTATTATAACACAAGGTATAAGGAATAGACCTACTATTAGGGATAAGTCGTTAAGCTATTAATAAAGAACTTCTAGTTTAAGAATAAAAAACTAGCGCTTAGGTTTATATAGGTAGTTATTATAGAACTAATTAGTATATAAGCTTATAGAGTTTATTTACTACTATAATACTAAAGGATATGTAATATATTCTTAGTTACTTTACTAGAACTATAGGATAATTACTAAGTAAGTAGTAAAGGCTTGCTTATATACCTAGAGCTTAAGGATAAGCTAGAGGAATAGGAGGTTAAAGAGATTATTATATAGTAAAGTATTAGTAATAATATATAGTATTTAGTTAAATAGGTAGGATAGCTTATAGAATATAATATATAGGAACCTATAGAGAACTTAGTAAACGCGCACGAGGCTATTTATAAGTTTAATAGATAATATAAGAAAGCTTATAAGAAGTAGGACGACTAGCTACTAAAACTATTGTAATAAGTTAGTAATTATAAACTATAAGACTATAAAATAGAACTTAGTTTAGAACTAAAATATTAATTAAATTAAGTAGCGAATTATTACTAAAGCTATAGTAAAAAGGGGTATTATCCTATAAAAGGGAAAAGAGCTAACTATTTAATTAGTTATTAACTTCTTAGGATAGCTATAAGGGCGACTCCTATAACCGCTATAACTACGAGTAGTACTACTACGACTACTATAGTAACTAGTTATTAAACTAGCGCTATTAGTATCCCTACTATTACTACCTATAGGCTAACTACTAGCTAACTTCCTACTAGCGCTACTACCCGACTCGCTACTAGAACTATTAGTATTAGAGATAGTAATAATAACCTTAGCTCTCTTAGTCTTTTTTACTAACTCTTCGCTATTATTTTAGCTATACTTAGTAGGGGTACTAAGGTAGGAGGCGCGGGAGATAGGGCGAGTACTAGTAATAATAATAAAATAGGAGGGGATATTATTAGTAATATACTTAGCGAGATTTTCCTAAAGCTCCTTATAAAACCTAGGGAAAAAGGTAATATTACGCTTATAAGCGTACTTAGGGACTAGCTTTATTAAAAAGTTATTAAGTAGGTAGTCGATCTTATTATAGAGGTAGTTAATAGGATTATTATTATAAATATATAATAGCTAGGTAGCGTTTAAGTACTAAAGAATATTAACACTATTATAAAGAGTACTAACCTAAAACCTAGTAGTTACTAGGATATAATTAGCGAGGGAATAGCGAGTAATAGCTTATATAAACTAGGATATTAAGCGCGAGGTACTTATAGATAGAGGCGAGCTCCTAGAGCTAAAGCTACTCTATATTATAGCTACTACTACTAGTAGTAGGATTATAGATAAGCTTAGCGATATACTTCTATACTACTAAATAGTTACTAAGTATAGCTAAAATATAATAATAATAAAGAGGGGTTAGGATATTATTATACTCCTAGATCTAGATCTAGTAGAATATATTCTAAGTTATCTAGGCTATACCCTAAAGCTCCTAAGGGACCTAGGAAATATTAATATATAGTAACCTATTAATAAATTAGTAGAGACTTATAATAATATATTTCTTCTTATTAAAGTTATAATAGATATACTTCTACGCGTGCTTACTATATATATAATAAAGGTAGATAATATCTTAATATATTTTATAAAGATAGCTAAAATAAGGATAGCTATTATTAGTATTACTAGTAAGATCGCTAGAAAGAATCTTAGGATTATAGAGGTATTTTATAAGAACTATACCTATATATATAATATAAGATATTATAGAGAGCTATTAGTAAAAA
>JAVHLU010003048.1:0-13656 GCA_036785755.1 Colletotrichum ledebouriae
GTATAATTCGGGAAATACTATATAGGTATTTTAACCTATACCCTCTACTAGTTAAGGAAAATAATATAGGAACCCTATATATTCCTATTACTCGCAAGTAAACCCTCTAAATATTACTATATAAAGTTAGACGCGCGCTATACTAGGGCTAATTATATTAGAGCTAAATAGGCTACTAAGGCTCTCATGGCCTAGAAACGCCCTCGCTAAACCTTCTAATAAGGTAAAAGCTACTATATAAGATAACTCCTTAACTTAAAAGGACGACCTTCTAGTAAGGTATTAAAAATAAATACTACTATATAAGAGGTAACTCCTTAACTAAAGAGGTCTTTCCTAAGAGGTTCTTATAGCTAAAAGTATAAGAAGCTCTACGAGTAGGGCCTTATACCTCTCCCTCTTCGTTATCCTTATCCTTTAACTATATTAGTACTAGACCCTATATATAAAAACGCTAAGCTTATATAAGGTATACCTTTTAATATTAATAATATATAAGAGCTTATTAGAGAGTTTAGTATTAAATATAATTAATAAAACCCGCTCTTTCTTTAACTACTCTATTATATATAGAGAGTATATTATTAATATAGCCCTTAAGAGGGCTTTTATTAATACCCCTAGAGGGGATACTTATTATTATATTATAGCTAAGTAAGCGGACTTAGTAATAGAAGCTAGGCGGGTTACTATATACCCTATAGAGTAGCCCTTCTTTAAGCAGGTCCTCCGCACTATTAAGGCAGAGGTAGCCTAGGCCCCTTAGGGCTTAAATATTAGTAAGTATAGCTTACGCTAAATAGAGAGAGCGTTACTAATAATAGTATAGCTACGAAGGCGTTAGCTAACCCGATTAATAAAGAGGACTACTAGCGGATAAAGCGGTAATAGAGGTAGTATTTAATAGCAGCGCGGGTAGTGCGCAAGAGGAAAGGTTAATAGTTTCGTAGTTTAAATAATTAAAAACTACGTTATTATTAATATAAAGCTAAAGATCGTGAGGTTATTAATAGGTATATATAAGTACGGCTATAGTTAGGAAAGTTATAATCACGTGACCGAAGGCTATATATTATTAAGAGGTGCGGAGTTAGAAGGTCTATTATACTTGAGTAGGTAAAATCACTATGCAGTGGCTAGAGGATCTTTATATAGTAATATTTAGAAGGTTTACTTATAAGTAGTAGGAATATATGGGGTTGTTATATTATTTTCCTTAACTAATAGAGGGTATAAGTTAAAATACTTATATAGTATTTCCTAAATTATACTTATAAACTAGGTGAATTTATTACAGTCTTTTTACGAAGGGGCTGCGGCGTAATTCCGAACTTAATAATAATAGATTTATAATATAATAATTAAGATAAAGTTATTAATAGTGGAGTAGGGGGCTAATAATAAATTATTAGTAGTAGTAGTAATATTATAAAGCTAAAGAAATAAGAAGGAGAAGTTTTAATAAAATAGAATTTTAAATAATATTTATATATTTCTAGCTTAATATTAAAACTAGCTTTTTGTATAGCTAAAGGGAGGATAATCTCTAGATTATTATGTTATTTAACTTTATTATATATAAAGAGGTACTAAGTAATTACTAGATAACTACTAATAACCCCTTATATTATAATAAAAGCCTTTTTTATTCCTGGAGAGAGAATATCTTTATTAAACCTATAAGAGAATTGAAAATATAATAATAAGTAGAAAATATAATAATTTAAAGAGTAAATTTAAAATAATAAAAGTAAACTTAAATAATAATATATTTTAATATAACTTTATAGAAAAAGGAATAATCCTTATAAGGGAATCTAGTTATAACTGTTTAAATAACTATTAAATAATCCTAGATTTACTAACTAAAGCTATAAGAGTAGTTAGAATAGGGAATTAGCTTTATTACTAGCTTATTACTCCTCTAAGTTATAAAATTCTTTAATATCTAAGTATAAGAGCTATAAAAGCAGCTAAAGTAGAGAATAAATACCCTATTACTAGCTAATTACTCCTCTAAACTACTTAGCTATCTAGAGAAAAGTTATATAACTAGAATAAGAGATATTAACTTCTAAGCCTATAGAAACTAGGAATTAAGAGATTTATAGAGAGATACTAGCTACCCTCTAGATAACTATTAAGTAGCCTAGTTTAAGAATAGACTACCTTAGAGGGGGGGGGGGGGGGGGGCGTATTATAAGCTAGGAATATTATAGGGAAAAGGGCTTAGTAAACTATATTAGGAAAGTCTATAGGGGTTATAGGGAGGCACTAAGTAGCCTTAGATAAGTCCCCCAGCCCTTATATAATAAGTCAGAGGGCCAGAGATGAATATTTATCCTTAGTTATACCTAGCTCTATTAACTCTCTCACTCTATATTATACTAGTTTATAATATATTATTATTCATTAACGCTAACTACCATAAAACCCTTAGATTCTTAATATCTTACTTTATAACTTTTAGGTTCTATATATCCTAGAATTTAGAGAGGTAAGTAAATATTAAGTTCGGAATTACGCTATAGCCCCTTCGCAAAAAGACTATAACAAATTCACCTAGTTCGCAGGTATAATGTGGGAAATATTATATAGGTATTTTAACCTATACCCTCTACTAGTTAAGGAAAATAATATAGGAACCCTATATATTCCTATTACTTATAAGTAAACCCTCTAAATATTACTATATAAAGTTAGACGCGTGCTATACTAGGGCTAATTATATGAGAGCTAAATAGGCTACTAAGGCTCTCGTGGCCTAGAAACGCCCTCGCTAAACCTTCTAGTTAGGTATTATAAAAGCTACTATATAAGATAACTCCTTAACCTAAAAGGTCGACCTTCTAATAAGGTGCTAAAAGTGCTATAAATACTACTATATAAGAGGTAACTTCTTAATTAAAGAGGTCTTTCCTAAGAGGTTCTTATAGCTAGAAGTATAAGAAGCTCTACTATAAGTAGGGCCTTATACCTCTCCCTCTTCCTTATCCTTATCCCTTAATTATATTAATACTAGACCTTATATATAAAAACGCTAAGCTTGCGCAAGGCACGCCCTTTAATACTAATAATATATAAGAGCTTACTAGAGAGTTTAATATTAATATAATTAATAAAACCTACTCCTTTTTTAACTACTCTATTATATATAGAGAGTATATTATTAATATAGCCCTTAAGAGGGCTCTTATTAATACCCCTAGAGGGGATACTTATTATTATATTATAGCTAAGTAAGTAGACTTAGTAGTAGAAGCTAGGTAGGTTATTATATACCCTATAGAGTAGCCCTTCTTTAAGCAGGTCCTCTATACTATTAAGGTAGAGGTAGCCTAGGCCCCTTAGGGGTTAGTAAGTATAGCTTATACTAACTACTTTAATATAGAGAGAGTATTACTAATAATAGCATAGCTACGAAGGCGTTAGCTAACCCGATCGAATAAGAGGACTATAAAGATACTAATAACTAGTGGATAAAGCGGTAATAGAGGTGGTATTAGCGGCGCGGGTAGTGCGCGAGAGGAAAAGTCGATAGTTTTATAATATATCTATACTTATATAATTAAAACCACGTTATTATCGATATGAAGTTGAAGATCGTGAGGCTATCTAGTAGGGCACGTATAAGTATAGCTATAATTAGGAAAGTTATAATCACGTAACCGAAGGCTATATATTATTATGAGGCGCGGAGTTAGAAGGTCTATTGCACTTAAGTAGGTAAAATCACTATGCAGTGGCTAGAGGCTAGGTAAGTAAATATAGCTTATACTAGCTTAAATATAAGAAGAACTAGATCTTTAATAAAAGAAATATAAGTAACCTACTTTAATAATAAGACCTAGAAAGAGAGTTAGAATAAGAATAGTAAAAGCACCCTTATAATTCTTAGCTTAGAGGCCTTTTAAAGCTATATTCATACTTTTATTATAATTAGACTTAAAATATAGTTATAATTAAGGGAAGCGATATTAGAAGAGAACTTATATTCTCCTTAAGCTATATACTAGATTAATAAGTAAATACTCTTACTACGGATCTGAAAATATTAGACTTAGATTTCTTATAAAAAATAAGTATTTATAGTAATACTACTTAACGCGAGGGAAACGAAGTCTTTTATAGCGCTAATAGTAAACTAAGGGCCTCTAGCCACTACATAGTGATTTTACCTGCTCAAGTGTAATAGACCTTCTAACTCCGCGCCTCCTAACAATACACAGCCTTCGGTCACGTGATCGTAACTTTCCCAACCATAGCCGCACTTATACGTGCCCGTCACACTCGATAGGGAGAGGTATAAGGCCCTGCTCGCAGCAGAGCTTCTTATACTTCTAGCTATAAGAACCTCTTAGGAAAGACCTCTTTAATTAAGAAGTTACCTCTTATATAGTAGTATTTACCTTATTAAAAGGTTAACCTTTTAGGTTAAGGAGTTATCTTATATAATAGCTTTTATAATACCTTTAGTACCTTACTAGAAGGTTAACCTTTTAGGTTAAGGAGTTATCTTATATAGTAGCCTTTCTAGGCTATAAGAGCCTTAGTAGCCCGTTTAGCTCTAATATAATTAGCCCTAGTCCGGCGCGCGTCTAACTTTATACGAGGGTTTGCTTATAGGTAATAGGAATATATAGGGTTCCTATATTATTTTCCTTAACTAGTAGAAGGTATAAATTAAAATACGTATATAATATTTCCTAAATTATGCTTACGAACTAGGTGAATTTATTATAGTCTTTTTGTAAAGGGGCTGCGGTGTAATTCCGAACTTAATAGTAAACTAAGTAGAAAGATAATAAGCTAGGCTTTATATAAGCTACGAGGAACTAATCTCTATTAGAGAGTTATTATAAGATATTACTTAAGAATTATAAGATATCGCTATAGTCTATAGCACTACTAGAGTATATTATAAGTATTAAATAGCTATAATAGATATTAGCCTTAGCTAGTTACTTATTAATATTATTTTATTATTTATAATATATAAGTAACTAGAATATAAGGTAATATTAGAGGTAATAAACCCTAAATAAAAGTCCGGCTTATCTCTAATATATAATCCATAAAACCTAGCTAAACTTCGAAGTTTTATAACTTACTCTTAGTATTTTTTAATAATCAATACTTCGCTTCCCGATTAGATTGCTAAAAGGCTTATTATTAGGCGGACTAGTAATATAAAACTCCCTAGTAGGTATCTCCTTATACGTGTCCTAGCAGATCCGACCTAAATATTTAAGTTTAGTAATAGAAATAAGATTAAAATATAAAAGAAGATATAGAGAAGATAGAACTAATAGAATATAGTAAATAAGTAATACTATTAATGTTAGACTAGCTAGTTAGTTAGTTTATATAATTTCCCTATAAATTATTCTTTAGGATATATAACTATACTTATTAGAAAACTCGGGATCCTATCAACTCTCTTATAGATAGGCTAATAAGGGCTAGATTAGTAGTTAGGTTAGTAATAACTAGCGAATACCTAGTATTATATATTTTCTTTTCTATTACTATATAATATCTCCTTTTTATAAGCTAAAATATACTAGGTCTATATGATACTATATTTACCCCTAAAACGTCCTATATTTCGTATTATATTAGAATAAGCAATACTACTACTTCGCATAACATAGCTATAAACTAGTATACTAATATAAGGCTAAGTATTAATTAGCCTAAGTACTAAAAAATAAGTTCTTATTTTAGTAAGGAAATATCTCTACTATATTATCATTAGCTAGAATAGAATTATAGAAAAAAGGCCCTAGCAGGTTAAGTTAGGATAGTTTATAGAAGTTAAGAGATATAAAGATATACTTAATAACCTCTAGATAAGCTCTCTAGCCCCTTATAGTAATATAAAGAGCTAGAAAAGAGTATTTAATCTTAATTATACTTAATTATCTTAACTCTTTTACTCTATATAATAAGTATTTATTATATATTCTTCTTTTAAATTTATATTAATAGAAGTAAAGGTTATTAAAACAATATAATATATAATAACATAGATAATAAATAGAGATATATAACGTTTTAATTTAAGCATATAATTCTCTTAAGCGTATAAGATCTCTATTCTCCTATTAGCTTATAAAGGAGTCTCTCTATTAATACTTCTTAGTAAAGGTAGTTAATAGACTAATTTTAATATCTCTTAATTAATTATAAACTTATAGCTATTTACTAATAGCTTTATTAATCTTCTCTTTTATCTAAGATTTATAAGTCTATTAAGGTAGCCTCTAGCTACTATATAGTGATTTTACTTAAGTATAATAGACCTTCCAACTCCGCGCCTCCTAATAATATATATAGCTTATAGTTACCTAGGGGTGTAGAGCGTCGCGGGCTCGCGTTTATACCCCCTACTTACATACGGGGGTAAAAAAGCCCGCACTACGTTAAAAAGGGGCTTCTACTCTATATTAATAAGCCTATATACATAACTCTAATAGCTAAAAATATATATAAATATAGTAAGAATAGTAAATACCTAACCCTATATATATAAAATATTTATTAAATTGATTCTATATATTATATATAAGATATCTAAAGTTAGAGATCTAAAAAACCTTTTAATTATTTCTAACTATAGAACTATATTATATAATAGGAAGATAAATATAGTATTTTATTAAAGAAATTTCATTTTACCACTTTAAGTATTTACTTTATATAGTTTAGCTATATATACTATTTTATATATATTGAAAGACCTCTGGCCACTATATAGTAATTTTACCTACTGAAGTGCAATAGACCTTCTAACTCCGCGCCTCCTAATAATATATAGGCTTTAGTCACGTGGTCGTAACTTTCCTAACTATAGCTGCACTTATACGTGCTTATTATACTAGATAGCCTCACGATCTTTAACTTTATATTAATATTAATATAGTTTTTAATTATTTAATAGACTACGAAACTATCGACTTTTCCTCTTGCGCACTACCCGCGCTACTAATACCGCCTCTATTACTGCTTTATCCAATAGTAGTCCTCTTATTCGATTAGGTTAGCTAACGCCTTCGTAGCTATGCTATCGTTAGTAATGCTCTCTCTATTCGGCATAAGCTATACTTACTAACGTTTAAGCCCTAATAGGCCTAGGCTGCCTAGGCTACCTCTACCTTAATAATATAGAGGACCTGCTTAAAGAAAGGCTACTCTATAGAGTATATAATAACCCGCTAAACCTCTACTACTAAGTTTACTTACTTAGCTGTAATACTATTACGCTTTATAGAGTCCCCTATAGGGGTATTAAGGTAAGCCCTCTTAAGGGGTATACTAATAATATACTCTCTATATATAGTAGAGTAGTTAATAAAGGAGCAGGTTTTATTAATCATATTAAAGCTAAACTCTCTAGTAACCCCCTCTATATTATTTATACTAAAGTGCATGCCTCGCTTAGGCTTAGTATATTTATATATAGGGTTTAGTATTAATATATATAAGAAGAGGTATATAGGTAGCAAAAGGGGCGGTAAAACAGCCTGAATAATAGATATTAATAGGCTGAGTAATATGGTGATGAAAGCTGATAAATTTAAGCATAAGGAGGTATTTTTCCAGGAATTAGTTGATGGTATTAATGATGTTATTATTGATGATATTGTTGATAATGATATTATTATTTCTAAGTTATAAATCCTGCCCTCACGAAGTGAGGGGTAAGATATTCTAAAACGTAACTATAAAGCAGTAGGTTATTAAGCAGAAATCGCGCTCGGATCACTATGTGGTCCGTGCGTAACTTCTATATAGTTATTGCTATTATTAGAATTTATATAGATTATTAAAGTATTTATTCTATAAAGGAAATACTTTTATAGTTATTACTTTATGTTTTATAGTTATTAAAGTATTATTAAAGAGATATTATATGGGTATATAACTATATATACTATAGTTATTTATTAAGGTTTATATAAACCTTATAGGATTATTATAGAATGTTTAAGATATACCTTCGGTATTCTTACAATATAGTTAAGAGATAAGGATAAGGAAGAGGGAGAGGTATAAAGCCCTACTTATAGCAGAGCTTCTTATACTTCTAGCTATAAGGACCTCTTAGGAAAGACCTCTTTAGTTAAGGAGTTACCTCTTATATAGTAGTATTTATAATACCTTGCTAGAAGGTCGACCTTTTAGGTTAAGGAGTTATTTTATATAGTAGCTTTTACTTTATTAGAAAGTTTAGCGAGGGCGTTACTACGAGAGCCTTAGTAGCCTATTTAGCTCTAATATAATTAGCCCTAGTGTGGCGCGCGTCTAACTCTATATAAGGGTTTGCTTATAAGTAGTAGGAATATATAGGGTTCCTATATTGTTTTCTTTAACTAGTAGAGGGTATAAGTTAAAATACTTATATAGTATTTCCCGAATTATACTTACGAACTAGGTGAATTTATTATAGTCTTTTTGCGAAGGGGCTGCGGCGTAATTCCGACCTTAATATATATTAAAAGGGAATTTTCTTAATGAAAGAATTTCTTTAAAAAGTCTTAATATGTTTTTAAATTTCCAGAGTAATAAACCTAATAAGTCCTTTAAAAACTATTTAATTAATAATATACTTCTTTTAATATTATAGTTATATTACTTTAAGCTATATATACTATATATAAGTTAGTATTATATTTATATTTACTAGCGCCTTGTATATCTAAGTCTTAAAAACTAATAAATCTCTAAGCAATTATATTAAATATAACTAGTAATATTAATTAAATAAAGATATAGCTAAGAAAGTAGATATTTTATAAATAATTCTAATATTTCTTTTTATGTTTCTATGCTATATAACTATGTAGATATTTTAAATTTAAAAGTAGAAGCCCCTTTTTAACGTAGTGCAGTTTCTTTTGCCCCCCTATATAAGTAGGGGGTAAAAACGCAAGCCTGCGACGCCTTATACCCCCGGGTATATAATTCTCTCCTAACTATAGCTATACTTATATATACCTTTTATATAAAATAGCCTTATAATCTTTAACTTTATACTATGATAATAACTTAGTTTTTAAATATTTAATTACTATAGATTATTATATTATTAACTTATCCTCTCGCGTACTATTTATACTACTAATACTACCTCTATTACTACTTTATTCCCTAGTTACTACCACCTTTACTATACTATTATTAGTAACGCTCTCTCTATATTAAAGTAGTTAGTATAAGCTATACTTACTAAAGGAAATAGAGTAAGTTATTATTTTACTATTATATCCTTAGAGTGCTATAACTCTATAAATATAAGTAAGATAAGAGAGTAAAGTATATATTTAAATTTAGCTCTAGACTACGCATTGAATAACGAAACTTAAAGTACTATATAACTAGGGTTAATATATTCTAAATATATTAGGAAGTTAAGCTTAAGATTTATACCTAAAATAAGGTAAGAAAAGGCGAAATAAGACGCTATATCTAAGCGTTCTTAGCTATATATATATATAATAAAGCGCTAGTATGCGCATAGCTAAAGCCACGCTAGGTTTAACGCTACTATATATATATATATATAGCGCGCCTAAGCGTCTAAGAGGCTTTAGCGTAACTACTATCTACTTATACCTACCTTATCCCCTAGCCTTTCTACGGTTTAGATATAGTATTATTATTTAATATATATACTAATTTATATCTAGACTCTCTCCTCTATTTAAATATTATATTAGATTTATAAATATTCTTATATAACTATATATTCTATCTATATTTAATTTCTTAAATATTCTTATAACTTTATACCTCTTTATACTTATCCCTATAAGTACCTAGCTATGCTTATACCTACTAACCCCTAATAGGCCTAGGCTGTATCTACCTTAGTAGTATAGAGAATCTACTTTAAGAAGGGCTACTCTATAGGGTATATAGTAACCTACCTAGCTTCTACTATTAAAATATTTTATTTAGCTATAATATAGTAGTAAAGAAGTATTAACGAATATTTTATTTATCTAAAAGAAACCCTATAATTATACTTATAGACTATTTAGTAATATGTAATATAATTAAATAAATATCGCTATAGTTAGAGAATAAGACGAGGTCTAACTTATAACTTATATTATTATTAGAATACCTTATTTAATTCTGCCTAGTATATTATTATATCCTTAAAACGTTACATATTATAGTAGATAGATTATTATATCTACTTATAATAGAAATCCCTATTAAAGATATTAGCGAACTTAATAAGATATAAGATAATACACCTATAAGTATTAACTTTATAATAGAGGTATCTCTTAATAATAACTCTAAGACTAAGCTTATTTAATTATATACTAACTCTAAGTCCTAGAGTAAAGTATATAAAATACTCTATAAATAATAGATAATATAGACCTTAACTTTATTATAGATAATAGTCTTCTTTACTACATTAACCCTTATATAAATAGATAAAGACTTAATATTTACAGGAGGGCCTCTAGCTATAATATAGTGATTTTACCTACTTAAGTATAATAGACCTTCTAACCCCGCGCCTCCTAATAATATATAGCCTTTAGTTATGTAATTATAACTTTCCTAACTATAGCTATACTTATACGTACCCATTATACTAAATAGCCTTACGATGTTTAACTTTATATTAATAATAACGTGGTTTTTAATTATTTAATGGACTATCAAACTATTAACTTTTCCTCTCGCATACTACCTGCGCTGCCATTAAATACTACCTCTATTACTACTTTATCCGCTAGTAGTCCTCTTATTTAATCGGGTTAGCTAACGCCTTTATAGCTATACTATTATTAGTAACGCTCTCTCTATTTAGCATAAGCTATACTTACTAATATTTATAGGTTATTTTACTATAATAAGTATTCTATATTAGCTTATAACTTAGAAGCCCTAAGGGGTCTAGGCCACCTCTGCCTTAATAGTATAGAGGACCTGCTTAAAGAAGGGCTACTCTATAAGGTATATAACGACCTACCTAGCTTCTAATACTAAGTCTACTTACTTAGCTATAATATAATAGTAAGTATCCCCTCTAAGGGTATTAATAAGAGCCCTCTTAAGGGCTATACTAATAATATACTCTCTATATATAATAGAGTAGTTAAAAAAGGAGCGGGTTTTATTAATTATATTAATACTAAACTCTCTAATAAGCTCTTATATATTATTAGTATTTAAGGGTATACCTCGTATAAGCTTAGCGTTTTTATATATATAGTTTAGTACTAATATAATTAAGGGATAAGGATAAGGAAGAGGGAGAGGTCTATAGCCCTGCTTATAGAGCTTCTTATACTTCTAGCTATAAGAACCTCTTAGGAAAGACCTCTTTAGTTTAGGAGTTACTTCTTATATAATAGCGTTTATAATACCTTTAGCACCTTGCTAGAAGGTTAACCTTTTAGGTTAAGGAGTTATCTTATATAGTAGCTTTTACTTTTAATATCTTACTAGAAAGTTAACCTTTTAAGTTAAGGAGGTATCTTATATAGTAGCTTTTACCTTATTAGAAGGTTTAGTAAGGGCGTTTCTAGGCCACGAGAGCCTTAGTAGCCCGTTTAGCTCTAATATAATTAGCCCTAGTATAGCGCGCGTCTAACTTTATATAGTAATATTTAGAGGGTTTACTTATAAGTAGTAGGAACGTATAGGGTTCTTATATCATTTTCCTTAACTAATAGAGGGTATAAGTTAAAATACTTATATATTATTTCCTAAATTATACTTACGAACTAGGTGAATTTATTATAGTCTTTTTATAAAGAGGCTGCGGCGTAATTCCGAACTTAATATTCGAAAGGAGTTAGTAATACTACTTATTAAAAAAGCTTATAAGAACTATTATTACTTTAGTCAGGATTAAATTTAGAGAGCTATTAATAAATACCTTTATATTCTATATCTTAAATCATAAGTTGATAACTATATAGCTAAGTACCTATAATATAGAATTATAAGTATAGAACGTTACTTACCGCTTCGAGCGATATAGCTAATATTAATACTAGCTATCCCCTTCTATATAATTATAATAAACTTTATTATTAGATTTCTTGAAATACCTTTATAGTATTTAGGGTATAAAGTAGAGAACTCGATATTCCTTAATATAATATTTATTATAACTAATAAGTTCTCTAAGGTAACGCTCTTTATTCTAGGTTATTTAGTATATACTCCTAAGGTCTAGGGATACTTTCTTCTTTATAATCTCTAAATATAAAAACTAGGGAATACTAGAAGCTATTATATCTAATTATACTTATAATTTCCTATTAAAGTTTTAACCTATATTATAAGCTAAACTATATATTAAATTAAGATTCTTAATAGTATACTATCCTTAGACTAAATATAATTTAGAACATAAGAACTAAATTACTAAACTAGCTATTTATTATTTTCTTAATCTTATTAATAATAAGTAGGGAAATCTACTCCTAAGCTTCTAATATAACCTTAATAACGCCTACTTATAAGTTATTACTTATTTATTAAACTAAATTATATATAGGATAAATACTAATAACGTATTAAGTATCTTAAGTAATACTAACCTAGAGATAAACTATAAGATATTTTAAGTGGAAGCTAAAACTTTAATTATAATAGCCTAGCTATATATAAAGAAATAGTATAATAAAGAATATTGTTTTATTATATTTAACCTAAATAACTAGATAATATCTTAAGATAAGCTTAGGATATTATTTACTAGAGTAACTAAATTTAAAGTATGGCTACTAATATATCCCTTTTAAGATTCTTAAACGTATTAATAAGTTAGCTTATTACCTTAATATTCTACTTAGTATAAATATCTATTTAATTACATCTATTATCTAACTTATACTAATACTAGCCCCTCGTAATAATCTATTTAACTATTAAGATAACTATAGAGAACTCATTAATCCTAAGAAGAATATTAATATTTATTAGCTTAAAATGTATTAATTAAAAGTATCCTTAAGAAGCGAACTCTTATATAAGGAAAGGTATAATACCTAGTTAAATAGAAAGGTTACTTATAAATATATATAATTTAAATAGATAAAGATATTATAAATATAGATAGACTTATTATTATATTTATAAGTAAGGAATAAGAAATAAAATAGCTCTATAAATACGTATACGCTTAAAGACCTATCTAATAAGGCGTTAAACTAATATTAGAGCCTAGTAAAAGACTACTAAAGCGCTTAAGAGAAAAGCCTTAAAACAACCCTATAATATAATAGGATATATATTATAAATAAGGAACCTACTACTTAAGGCGCCTTAAATAAAGAATTAGACTAAGAAGAATACCTTTAGTTAATAAGGTTAATCTTTATCCTTTAGGAAGCTCGGCCTACTTAAGAAAAGAAACTCTCTTATTACTATTAAACCCTTATATTTTAAAAGCTTTAATCTAATTAGCTTTTTAATAGATTAAGCTAATCTATCTTAAGTCTAGATAAATATAGGTTTATATAGCTTATTCTAGTTTATATTATTTTTATTAGCTCTTATTAGCTCTTATTAGCTCTTATTAGCTCTTATTAGCTCTTATTAGCTCTTATTAGCTCTTATTAGCTCTTATTAGCTCTTATTAGCTCTTATTAGCTCTTATTAGCTCTTATT
>JAVHLU010003049.1:0-13656 GCA_036785755.1 Colletotrichum ledebouriae
ATATTTAAATCTCCCCTTATAGTAGTAGTAAGCTGATTTGCTTTGCCCTACTTTATAGAGGTATTTATAGACTTTTTGTTATATAAAAGAGTGTGATTTTTAACTATATAGATAGTAGCAGCAGTATCGATATAGAATATAGTATTAATTTAGTTATAACACCTTAATCCTAAGTCCTTTTCCTTAGTTATAATACTCTGTTAAATCAAAGTACTTAAGGTTATATTATTAGTTATTATATTATTATAAGGATTATTATAGGATATATTTATGTTTTTAAATTCCTAATCTTCATCGGAATCATTAAGATCTATAGGATCCTCGTTTTAATCAACAGGTTAATCTATAGATATATAGGGGGTTATTAAAGTATTATTTTCTTCTTCTACTTCTTCTATAGCCCTTGAGGTAGTTATATTAACTTCCTTAGTAGTAGTAGAGGTAGAAGGTTTTTTATTTTTATTATTACTTTTATTCCACTATACTAGGGCCTTTTTAGGGTATAGAAAGGCATAGTTATCTTTAGTATAGTTAGTCTTTTTATAGCTTTTATAGTATAGACCTTTTTGTTTTTTCTAAGGCTTTTTAATAACGTTATTTTTATTATTTTTATATTTATTATTATTAGTAGTAAAATTTACTACTTTACCTTTACGTCTTAATTCGTCTAATAAATTAAAGAATAGACTATCGAGCGTATAGGCGTCCTTATTAGCCCTAAGACCTTGAGTAACGGTAGTTATAAAACTATTATACTCTTTATCTAGGCTATTTAATATATATACTATAACTACCTAATTAGGTAGTTTAAGCTTATTATATGCTAGGTTATCCGTAGGTTCCTTTATTTTATTTATATATTCTTCTATAGAGTTAAAATTACTTAAAGTAGTATTAAATAACTCTTTGTAAGTTAGGAACTCGTTAGTAAACCCTATAGGCTTATATAGGTCTTTAAGATATTTCTAAGCCTCGTAGGCTATTATATTATCCTTTATAACCCTTAGGGGCCTATTATTATAAAATAGCTATATATAGCTAAGAGCCTTATTGTTCGGATCTATATTATTATTATCTATAGGCTTAGATAAGTCTATAGTTATATCTTTACTAATAAGTAAGGCCTTAATATGTATAGACTAGACTTTATATTTATTAGATCTAGAAAGCTTAGGAAGCTATACTTTTAACTTAGATATTATAATAACTTTAGGAGTATAATATATCAACTCTAATATAGTATAGAGATTATAATAGTAAGATAAGATAGTTATATAGCTTAGTAGTATTAACTATAGCTTTATTGTTGTTATATATATATATAGTTAAAACCTAGAGGTTATAGGTTCAACTCGTTATTATTCCTCCTCTTTTATTCCTCTTTTAGGGTCTTAAAGTAAATATTAAGTAGTAGTAGACCCTTTAATAGTTAGGATAACTAATAGTATATAGCTTATATTAGGCCTCGATTATGAAATAGTATAGATACAAGTAAACTAAGAGCTTTAAAGGCTTAGGGATAAATCGTATAAGTAGTTAGCTAAAGCAAGGTTAAATAACCTAGCTAATATATTGTCTCGTTTTATAGTAATAGAGGTATTAATAGTAGTATAATCGAGTATTTCGGGGTTCTAAATAGCTTTATATAGAAAGTATCGATCTCGAAGCTAGTAAACTAGTCCTACTAGTATCTCTAACTCTATATAGGGAGTATAAAGGCTATATCTATTAAAAGAATACCCTAAATAGGTAACCTTAAGGTAGAGTATAGGTTTAAGGTATTTATTATAGTTTTAAGGAGGTTATATAGGCGCGAGGTTATTAAAAAGGTTTAAGCTAGGCTTATAACCTATAAGAATAGGTATATAAGCAGCAAAAGGGGCGGTAAGATAGCCTAAATAATAGATATTAATAGGCTAAGTAATATAGGAATAAAAGCTAATAAATTTAAGTATAAGGAGGTATTTTCCTTGGAATTAATTAATAGTATTGATAATATTATTATTAATGTTATTGTTAATATTATTTCTAACTTATAAATCCTGCCCTCACGAAGTGAGGGGTAAGATATTCTAAACGTAACTATAAAATAGTAGCTTATTAAGTAGAAATCGCGCTCAGATCACTATGTGGTCCGTGCGTAATTTCTATGTATTTATAGCTATAAAGCTAAGGATTATAAATATATATATATAAGGTTATTGCTATTATTAGAATTTATATAGATTTTTAAAGTATTTATTCCATGAAGGAAATACTTTTATAGTTATTATTTTATGTTTTATAGTCATTAAAGTATTATTAGAGAGATATTATATAGGTATATAACTATATATACTATAGTTATTTATTAAGGTTTATATAAACCTTATAAGATTATTATAAAATTTTTAAGATATACCTTCGGTATTCTTACAAATATTAATAAAAAAAAGAAATAAGCTAGTTTTAATTACCTAAAGCTATTCTAAATTCTAATTTTAATCCTATTACTATTTTATCATAAACCCTATATTTATTTTAGTTCTTATTTTTTTTAAGTTATAATAATATATATCTAGTTAATTAAAAGAACTTTAATTGCTTTAAAGTAGAGCCTCTACTAGTTACTAACTTATACTTATATAAGGTAGTAAATACTAGGTATAATAAAATAGTTCCTATAGCCTTAATCTCCTTAAGTTATCTAACTTAAGTTTTAATAAACTTATACTTTCTTAATATATAGTTTATTTCTTATTTTAATATAACTTCTTATATTTAATAAAGTTTAACTCTGATCTAGTATTTAATAAAAAAAAACCTAATTACTTTATTAGCTTCTTATTAGATTCGAGCTTTCTCTTCTTTAATATATCCCTCTTTAGTTTTAATAATAAATATAATAGATCTGTTATAATTAGAGCTACTTATAGACCTAAATAAGAAATCTTATATTAATCCTATTATTCCTACCCTAGGGTTAACTTTAGGCTAGTTAAGGGGATTATTAGTATTAAAAGTCTAAGGATAGTTAGCTCTATAATAAAATAATTTAAATTTAATAGGGATCTTCTTAGAACTAAGATTATTACTAAGGCCTCTAGCCACTACATAGTGAATTTACCTGCTTAAGTGCAATAGACCTTCTAACTCCGCGCCTCCTAATAATATATAGCCTTCGGTCACGTGATTATAACTTTCCTAACTATAGCTATACCTATATATACCCTACTAGATAGCCTCACGATCTTTAACTTTATATTAATAATAACGTGGTTTTTAATTATTTAATAGACTATAAAACTATTAACTTTTCCTCTCGCGCACTACCCGTACTACTATTAAATACCGCCTCTATTACTACTTTATCCGCTAGTCCTCTTATTTAATCGGGTTAGCTAACGCCTTTATAGCTATGCTATTATTAGTAACGCTCTCTCTATATTAAAGTAGTTAGCGCAAGCCGTACTTATTAATATTCGCCTAGGCTACCTAGGCTACCTCTACCTTAATAATATAGAGGACCTATTCGAAGAAGGGCTACTCTATAGGGTATATAATAACCCGCTAAACTTCTATTACTAAGTTTACTTACTTAGCTCTAATACTCTTATGCCTTATAGAGTCCCCTATAGGGGTATTAAGGTAAGCCCTCTTAAGGGCTATATTAATAATATACTCTCTATATATAGTAGAGTAGTTAATTGAGTTGAGTTCGGAATTACGCCTCAGCCCCTTCGCAAAAAGACTATAATAAATTCACCTAGTTCGCAGGCATACTTCGGGAAATACTATATTAGTATTTTAACCTATACCCTCTACTAGTTAAGGAAAATAATATAGGAACCCTATATATTCCTACTACTTATAAGTAAACCCTCTAAATATTACTATATAAAGTCGGATGCGCGCCGCACCGGGGCTAATTATATTAGAGCTAAACGGGCTACTAAGGCTCTTATAGCCTAGAAAAGCTACTATATAAGATAACTCCTTAACTTAAAAGGTCGACCTTCTAGCAAGGTACTAAAAGTGCTATAAAAGCTACTATATAAGATAACTCCTTAACCTAAAAGGTTAACCTTCTAATAAGGTACTAAAAGTAAATACTATTATATAAGAGGTAACTCCTTAACTAAAGAGGTCTTTCCTAAGAGGTTCTTATAGCTAGAAGTATAAGAAGCTCTGCTATTATAAGCAGGGCTTTATACCTCTCCCTCTTCCTTATTCTTATCCCTTAACTATATTAGTACTAAACCCTATATATAAAAACGCTACGCCTACGGAAGGTATACCCTTTAATACTAATAATATATAAGAGCTAACTAGAGAGTTTAGTATTAATATAATTAATAAAACCCGCTCCTTCTTTAATTACTCTATTATATATAGAGAGCGTATTATTAGTATAGCCCTTAAGAGGGCTCTTATTAATACCCCTAGAGGGGATACTTATTATTATATTATAGCTAAATAAGTAGACTTAGTAATAGAAGCTAGGTAAGTTATTATATACCCTATAGAATAGCCCTTCTTTAAGCAGGTCCTCCGTACTATTAAGGCAGAGGTAGCCTAAGCCCCTTAGGGGAACGTTAGTAAGTATAGCTTATACTAACTACTTTAATATAGAGAGAGCGTTACTAACGATAGCATAGCTAGTAGATAAAGTAGTAATAGAGGCGGTATTAGTAGCGCGGGTAGTGCGTAAGAGGAAAAGTTAATAGTTTTATAATTTAAATAATTAAAAACCACGTTATTATTAATATAAAGTTAAAGATAATAAGGCTATAGGCACGTATAAGTACGGCTATAGTTAGGAAAGTTATAATTATATAACCGAAGGCTATGTATTATTAGGAGGCGCGGAGTTAGAAGGTCTGTTGCACTTAAGCAGGTAAAATCACTATGCAGTGGCCAGAGGCTAGTAGAGTAGTTAATAAAGGAGCGGGTTTTATTAATTATATTAAGGCTAAATTCTCTAGTAACCCCCTCTATATTATTTATATTAAAAGGTATACCTCGCTTAGGCTTAGTATATTTATATATAGGGTCTAGTATTAATATAATTAAGGGATAAGGATAAGGAAGAGGGAGAGGCATGAGGCCCTGCTTATAGTACTAGAGCTTCTTATACTTCTAGCTAGAAGAACCTCTTAGGAAAGACCTCTTTAGTTAAGGAGTTACCTCTTATATAATAGCGTTTATAATACCTTACTAGAAGGTCGACCTTTTAGGTTAAGGAGTTATCTTATATAGTAGCTTTGCTATAAGAGCCTTAGTAGCCCGTTTAGCTCTAATATAATTAGCCCTAGTGCAGCGCGCATCCGACTTTATAATATTTAGAGGGTTTGCTTATGAGTAGTAGGAATATATAGGGTTCCTATATTATTTTCCTTAACTAGTAGAGGGTATAAGTTAAAATCCCTATATAGTATTTCCTAAATTATGCTTATAAACTAGGTGAATTTGTTATAGTCTTTTTGCAAAGGGGCTGCGGTGTAATTCCGAACTTAAGATTATTATTAAATAGAGTTCTAACTAATTTAAATACTAATAGAGGGGTAATAAAATCATTATTTTTATTTAAATAACTATAGGTCTTCATTAAGTTAATAGCTTTTAGAGGTTTAGTAATATTAGTATTATTATTTCTTATTATAGGTTTATTAGGTTATTTAGAAGCCTTTAGAGGAATAGCTAAATCCTTAATATTAGGTAGTATAAGGATATTTAGAAGGGTAGCTAAATTAATATAATTAGTTAGCTTAGTAAAATTAGTTCTTAATTAGAAAGATTAATTATATATAGGGAAATTAAACTAGCTAAATCTAGATCTAAGCTTTAATATTAGACTAGGAAATATTAATATATTAGTTAGTAAACCTAGTTCCTTATTAAGTATTATAATAGGAATAGAAACTACTTCTAGTTATTTGATAGTTAGATCGCGCTAAGGCTATAGTTTATTATTACCCTTAGGCTTACTAAGTATAATTAGCTTATTATTAGTAATCTCTCTACTAAGCTTATTAATAATAATTAGGTTTAGGGAATTAATAATAGGAGGAGCTAGTATTATTATAGTAGTTTCTTTAGGAACTTAATTAGGGTTTATTATTTTTAGCTTTATAGTATCCTTCTTAGGGGCTAGAGAACGAATAAATATTCCTTTAGCTTTAATATATAAACTTTAGTATCTAATATAATAGAGCTTCATAATATAAATACTTATAATAGCTAAATTAATAATAGTAATATCTTCTTAGAAGTAATATATAATAATAGGATTTATACCTAGTATATCTCTTAAATCCTTCTAACCTCTAAATAGGTAGTTCTATTAGTTATTAAAAGTAATAATATATGTTATAAATACTTATAATATAATCTTATTAACTAGTTCTCTAGTATATAGGATTAACCCCCTAATCTTTTAATAATTTAAGTTACTAGAGATACTAATAGTAGTCTTAGAGATAGGCTTCTTAGCTTAGGATTTAAGATCGATTTTTATACCTTTAGTAAAGACATATTTTACTACTTTTTCAAAATAAATAAAATTAGTTAATTAGATTAATATAACCCTTATAACTTTATAAGCTTATTCTAATATATTCTTAACTAATTCCTTATTTAAATTAGTATTATTATTGAGTTTAGAATTACGCCGCAGCCCCTTCGTAAAAAGACTATAATAAATTCACCTAGTTTATAGGTATAATTTAGGAAATACTATATAAGTATTCTAACTTATACCCTCTACTAGTTCAGGAAAATAATATAGGAACCCTATATATTCCTACTACTTATAAGTAAACCCTCTAAATATTACTATATAAAGTCGGACGCGCGCTATACTAGGGCTAATTATATTAGAGCTAAATAGGCTACTAAGGCTCTTATAGCCTAGAAATGCCCTCGCTAAACCTTCTAGTAAGGTGCTACGAAAGCTACTATATAAGATAACTCCTTAACCTAAAAGGTTAACCTTCTAGTAAGGTACTAAAGGTAAACGCTATTATATAAGAGGTAACTCTTTAACTAAAGAGGTCTTTCCTAAGAGGTTCTTATAGCTAGATATATAAGAAGCTCTACTACTACGAGTAAGGCCTTATACCTCTCCCTCTTCCTTATCCTTATCCCTATAACTTATAATAAATCCTTAACTATATTAGTACTAGACCCTATATATAAAAACGCTAAGCCTGCGCAAGGTATACTATTTAATACTAATAACGCACGAGAGCTCGCTAGAGAGTTTAGTATCGATATAATCGATAAAACCAGCTCCTTCTTTAACTACTCCGTTATATATACAGAGCGTTAGTATTACTATCTAGTATAAAGGATTTATTATTAGCTAAGTTATCTTATATATATAGAGCTAGGCTATTATTTTCCTTCTAAGTAATATATTACTTTACTTACTAGCCCCTATTCTTAGAACCTCGCGTTTTAGTTCTAAGATTACTTCGTTCTACTTACCTTTTAGTAATACTTACTAATATTAATAAATAGTAATACATAACTTAGGGGTTATTTTCAAAGATATTAAATATATTAGAAGGGTTATTACTTATTCTTATTAACATTTTAATATAATTTATTAAGTATAGTTATATTACTCTTAGTTTATTTCATAGATTTATAATTACTAATTATAAGAACGTCTTTAAGAAAAATAACTATAAGAGGGTTATAAATCGTATTTATTATAAGAAATTACTATATTAAGTATTAATATAGCGTTATTATATTAAAAATAAGGGATATTAAGGACAGAAATAGAGTAGGAAAGTAAGAGAAGTAAAAATATTATTATAAGAGAAATAAATTTAATTAATTAGCTTAAAAAGGAAAATTCTTTTTATATATTAAATCTCTTAATAAATAAATAAAGAAAACCCACCTTATAATTAAATTAAGTAAAAGTACCTCTTACTAAAGGAGTTTTAATAAAGAAAATATAACCTATCTAACCTTAATATCTCTAAGGCTTTATTTATTATTACCTTAGTAGTTATAAGAATAGTAATATTAAATCGGTATTTAATTATAAATATCCTTTCTATAGAGAAAATCCTTTTAACTAGTCCTAATATTAATTATAAGGTATAGTAGTTCTCTTTAGTTATTCTAACTAGTATATAACTTAACTAACTTAATATTATCTAATAAATAGGCCTCTCTAACGAGGTTTAAACTTTAGGGGCTTCCTATCTTAAGCTAATATAATTAGATTACTATGCTTAAATAGGATTATCTATTATTATTTATACTTAGCTAATTAAGTAGTGTTTTATATATCTTATATACTTATTACTACTCTTCTCCTATAATTTATTCTAGCTATATAAGTAGCTATAATATTAGCTAATACCTCTAGTTAGGGAATATTATTATAGATTTATAGTTTAATAGCTAAACTTATTATCTCTTATCCTATTAGGATCTCTATTAGTAAGTATCTAATATCTAATATCTAATATCTATTAATATCCCTAAGTATTTTTATATAATATAGGTCCTAGTCCTCTAGGGGAAATTTCCCGCTTAGAATCCGCTTTATAATAAGGTTAATAATTAATTAGATATAGGTTTTAATTATACTTACTAATTTATAAGACTTAGCTAGAGCTAATATAACTTTAGCTTAATAGGCTTTTATTATGGTTTTAACCTTAATAGAAATAAACATACCTCTAGTATCTAAGTAAATAACTTAAAGTAGTATACTAATAGTATCTATTTATACTTCTAACTAAGGGATCGCTTCCCTAGTTATAGCTATCTTTATAAGTTAACTCTAATAGAATTAGCTTAAGTAGTTAATCTAACTTAGTAGGTATATATTACCCCTTACTAATATAGGTAATATACCTAAGTAGCTAATCCTGATAACTTATAATAGTTCTAAGATCGATATATTTTAGTCTAGATATAGTAGTTTTTATAGTCTAATACTAGTATAAAGCTAATAGCTATTTATATAGTTAATAATATTAGTTAATATCTCCAGCTAGAAAACTTTACTTACTAACTAATAATATATTATATTTAGCTTATAATAGCTAGCCCTATTATAAGCTTCCTTATAAATATTAGTAACCTCTAAATAGATAAGGTATTTATATTAAATACCCTAGTATAGGTTATATAGAGTTCTATTTAAGATTAAGTAAGATTAGTAATAATTCGCTAAGTATTAGGTTTAGTAATTATTAGCTTTATATCTACTTAATAGGAATTTATAGATATTATTATATTATAAGTTATCTCTCTACTTCTTTATATTATTATTACTTTAGGGTATATAGATATTCTAACTTAAGGTTATATTTTAAGTATCTAATTAATAACTATATCTAACTATAAGTTCTAATAATCTGGCTTTAGTAGTCGCTAGGCGCTTTATTAGTACTATAATAGAGTTATTTAACTTCCCCTCTTTAGTACCTATTCCCCTATAATATATAAGTAAGGATTTTATTATTTTATTTAATTTTATCTTAATCTAGCTTATTTTTAAAGGCGGTTTTTAGTAGTTCTTTATAGCCCCTAGTTCTATCCTTTTATACCTAGGAACTATTTTCTATTTTAAAGCTAAATACTTATAAGTTATTATTATTATAATTATAAGATAAGAAGATCGTTGTAGATAGTATATTAGTAGCTATATTCTATTAGCCCTAGATATATTTAACCTTAATATTTAATACTCTTAGTTCTAATACCTAGCGCGTATAGATCTTATTATAATAAGCTAATATTAAAAACTAGGTAAGGGGTTTATAGTTAGTATGGATAGTTAATAGCTTCTCTATTCAAAGAAAATAGGAGTATTATTAGTAGAATTCTACGATTATTAATAACTTATACTTATAGGTTCTATAATTATATTAGGTTTTTATAAGTAGAAACGAATTATATAGGATTAGGATTTACCAAGCTAATTAGTTCTATATATTTATATACCCTCTAGTATATTTTAATATATCTAAATATAACTATACTAGGTAGCTAATATCTAAGCTATATAATCTAATAGCCCCTGCTATAAGTTCCTTTATTAGTTAGAATAATAAGGCTTCTAAGGATCACTATTTCTATAGAACTATACTGGTTAGCTAATATAAAGGGCAAGCTATCTTAGTATAATTCTTTATTTACTATCTATAAGGCCTAGTTATAAGAATAAATACCTTTATACTAGTCTAGTTAGTAGGTACTAGCTACTCCTAGATCTTAGTAATATAGTTAGGCTTAATAAATATAGCGCCCCTAGCTTTATATATCTAACTTATAGTAATAACTAATCTTATTCCTAGGCTAATCTTCTTTCTTAATAATTAGACTTATAATTATATAAACTAAGGTAATAAGTATTACTTTATAAATATTTACTTATTATTATAGTAATAGAACTTTATAAAAATATTATTAAAATAGATATCTATAAGGGGTATCTTACTAGCTTTTATTAGAACTAATGAAGATAGTTTAGCCTTTAGTTCTAGAATAGGACCTAGGAAGATCCTCCTAAATTTATTATTTAATAAGCTAATACCTTTATACCTTATTATATTCTAGTTAGCTATAATTATAGGTATTCTAATATATTAAAAGCATAAATATATCTATAATTTAGATAAATTGGAATAGACTAGTAAGTATACTTTAAGTCCTAAGATAAATAAGACTTAATTTAGGGATCTAATAGGTTCTTATAGATCTTATAGAGTAAAAGGATTAGTAATATTAGAATCTAATTATTAATATTCTAATAATTAATTATAAAGTAGTATTTACCCTAAGGATTATTATTCTTTTATATTAAAACGGGTTGTATACCTTATTCTAATACTATATTATTAGCTATTACTATTAATTTATATAAACTTATATTATATCCTTCCTAGACTAACTAATCTATTTAGTATTTCTTAATAAGGTTCCAACGCTTCCTCTAACTAGAGTTCTATAGTTTCGCCCCTTTATTTAAGCGAAGGATATATATATATAGGTCTATAGCTAGGAAGTTATCTAGGAAACTAGAGAATAGAATATAATAGGTTTTTGAGTTGAGAATTACGCCGCAGCCCCTTCGCAAAAGGACTATAACAAATTTACCTAGTTTATAAGTATAATTCGGGAAATATTATATAGGTATTTTAACTTATACCCTCTACTAGTTAAGGAAAATAATATAAGAACCCTATATATTCTTACTACTTATAAGTAAACCCTCGTATAAAGTCGAATGCGCGCTATACTAGGGCTCATTATATCGGATCTAAACGGGCTACTAAGGCTCTCGTGGCTTAGAAAAGCTACTATATAAGATAACTCCTTAACCCAAAAGGTCGACCTTCTAGCAAGGTGCTAAAAGTAAAAGCTACTATATAAGATAACTCCTTAACCCAAAAGGTCGACCTTCTAGTAAGGTAAACGCTACTATATAAGAGGTAACTCCTTAACTAAAGAGGTCTTTCCTAAGAGGTTCTTATGGCTAGAAGTATAAGAAGCTTTACTACTATACGTAGGGCCCTATACCTCTCCCTCTTCCTTATCCTTATCCCTATAACTTATAATAAATCCTTAACTATATTAGTACTAGACCTTATATATAAATATACTAAGCCCGAGCAAGGTATACCCTTTAATATAAATAATATAGAGGGGGTTACTAGAGAGTTTAGTCTTAATATAATTAATAAAACCCGCTCCTTTATTAACTACTCTATTATATATAGAGAGTATATTATTAGTATAGCCCTTAAGAGGGCTTACCTTAATACCCCTATAGGGGACTCTATAAGGTATAATAGTATTAGAGCTAAGTAAGTAAACTTAGTAATAGAAGTTTAGCAGGTTATTATATATCCTATAGAGTAGCCCTTCTTTAAGCAGGTCCTCTATATTACTAAGGTAGAGGTAGCCTAGGTAGCCTAGGCTTATTAGGGGTTAGTAAGTATAGCTTATACTAACTAATAGAGAGAGCGTTGCTAATAATAGTATAGTAAAAATAGTAACGACTTCTAGCGCACGAAGTAATAATAGAGGCGGTATTTAATAGCAGTACGGGTAGTATATAAGAGGAAAAGTTAATAGTTTCGTAGTTTAAATAATTAAAAACCACGTTATTATTAATATAAAGTTAAAGATCGTGAGGCTATCTAGTATAACGGGTACGTATAAGTATAGCTATAGTTAGGAAAGGATTATATAACTAAAGGCTATATATTGTTAGGAGGCGCGGAGTTAGAAGGTCTGTTGTACTTAAGCAGGTAAAATCACTATGCAGTGGCCAGAGGCCAAATATAATAGGTAAAAATTACCTATTTAATTTTATTTACTACGCCCCCTAGTATATTTAGGCCTAATTATATGAGTTCTTTATCCTACTATTTATTAACTTCTATTATAGGGGTTATATAGTTAATCTAGAGTTGCTTAATATATTATTTAGTTAGGAAAACTATCTTTATAAGCTTAGTAGAGTATTAAAGAGGAGCCTTAGTAAGTTATAGTAATATATTACTAATATTTATCTTCTTAATTATAGAACTTAATACTTAAAATAATTAACACTTTTTTTAAATACTCTCGGATTTTATTAATTAAGAGGTATGTTATATTAACTAGGCTATATTGGTATCCTATATATATATTGTAAGAATACCGAAGGTATATCTTAAAAAATTCTATAAAATCCTATAAGGTTTATATAAACCTTAATAAATAACTATAGTATATATAGTTATATACCCATATAATATCTCTTTAATAATACTTTAATAACTATAGAACATAAAGTAATAACTATAAAAGGATTTCCTTTATGGAATAAATGCTTTAAAAATCTATATAAATTCTAATAATAGCAATAACCTTATATATATATATATTTATAATCCTTAGCTTTATAGCTATAAATATATAGAAGTTACGCACGGACCATATATTGATCCGAGCGCGATTTCTGCTTAATAAGCTACTGCTTTGCAGTTACGTTTCAGAATATCTTACCCCTCACTTCGTGAGGGCAGGATTTGTAACTTAGAAACAACAACATTATTATCAACAATACTATCAATAATAATATTATTAATACTATTAATTAATTCCAGGAAAAATACCTCCTTATGCTCGAATTTATCAGCTTTCATCACCATATTACTCAGCCTATTAATATCTATTATTTAGGCTGTTTTACCGCCCCTTTTGCTACCTATATACCTATTCTTATAGATATTAATAGGCTGAGTAATATGGTGATGAAAGCTGATAAATTTAAGCATAAGGAGGTATTTTCCCTGGAATTAATTGATAGTATTAATGATATTATTATTGATGATATTGTTGATGATGATATTGATGATGTTGTTGTTTCTAAGTTACAAATCCTGCCCTCACGAAGTGAGGGATAAGATATTCTGAAATATAACTGCAAAGCAGTAGCTTATTAAGTAGAAATCGCGCTCGGATCACTATATGGTCCGTGCGTAACTTCTATATATTTATAGCGATAAAGCTAAGGATTATAAATATATATATATATAAGGTTATTGCTATTATTAGAATTTATATAGATTATTAAAGTATTTATTCTATGAAGGAAATACTTTTATAGTTATTACTTTATGTTTTATAGTTATTAAAGTATTATTAAAG